>JADEZO010000004.1:5230000-5406528 GCA_016807845.1 Colletotrichum eleusines
TCCGCATTTCCCTTGCTCTTACTCCCCAGGTGGAGCTTCCTAGGCTGCTGATGGCTGCTATGGTCTTTAAGACTTTGCGCTCTATTTCATCGATGTGCTGTTTCCACCTGAGGGAAGTGTCCATGGTTAAGCCGAGGTATTTGCATGCTGTATTGGGCTTTATCTCGCCCCATTTGCTCTGCAGCGGTGTATCGACGTTGATTCGTGACCTTGCTCTTGTGAAGTGGACGAGTTGGAACTTTTCAGGTGCGAAGACGGATGCATGTGTTGTTGCCCAGCCTTCCGCTACTTCTAGTGTCTCTTGGAGTTTGCTGCAGGTTTCTTCTGCTGTATCTGCCCATGCGAGGATAGCAACGTCGTCGATGAATCCTGTGGCGAATGTATTCTGGCCCTGGTTGCATCTTTCGAGGAGGTCTGCGTTGTAGAATAAGTAGAGTATTGGCGATAGGGGAGAGCCTTGCGGTATGCCAGTGGTGAGCGTGTATGGCTCGGACCGATAGCCGTCGATGTGGATATGGGTTTGTCTATTTCCCAGGAAACTGGCAATCCATTGTACTATTGCTTCGTCGACCTGTCTCTTCCTGAGGTTGTGAAGGAGTCTCCGGTGTGATACGTTGTCGAACGCCCCTAGCACGTCGAGGAGGAGCAGACTCGCAACCTTTCCTTGTCCTTTGTTCCAGGCTTCGTATATCTTGTCGATGATGAGGTGCAGTGCGTGTTCTGTCGACCTTTGTTTTCTTCCGCCCATGTGGTTTTCTGGTAGTAGCTTGTATGTTTCGGCCATATAACTTAGCCTTTCCGCTATGATTGCATCGATGACCTTTCCGACGGTGTTCAACAGTGCTATTGGTCTATATGCTTTGGGTGTCGTGTAGTTGTCTTTGCCCGGCTTTCGTAACACGACTGTTGTGGACTTCCTAAAGTGTTGTGGGCAGTATCCGAGCTGGAGGCTCTGATTGAATGCCCGAGTTAAATGGGGGCTGATCCATGGTCTGGCTAGTTGCAGCGCCTTGTTGGTGATTCCGTCGGGACCGGGTGCCTTAAGCGGTGCTGTTTTTTGTATAGCCTCATCTACTTCGTTTTCTGATATAGGTGGGAGCGTGATTTGTCCTTGGTATGTTGCGTTCTCTATATCTTCGAGGTTGGCCTCTGGGGGCGTTGGGAAGAACGTTCTCCTGAAGAGTTCGGCTTTATCTTCTGGCGTGGTAGCTGTTTGAGAGGTAGCGGGGTTTGTGATCTCTGGCGTGACGGTTGGTGTTTGGTTCTGTCGTGTTCGGGCCCATTTTGCGATCCTCCAGAGTGAAGCTGGCGATTCTGCTGCTGTTTCTACTGCCTCGCGGTGTGTTTTCTGTAGCGTCTTCCTAATAATCCGGCCTTTCCTATTTCGTGCTGTGAGGTACGCCTCCCAGCTTCGTTCAGTGTGTTCCTCGTTATATTGTCGACGTAGTCGTTTAGTTTCAGCAAGGATTTCCGCGCATTCCTCGTTCCAGCCTGCTCTCGACTTAGGGAGCCGGTTTTCGTTGGTACCCCTTCGTCAATGGCTGTGGTGAGGGCTTCGATTATCTCCTGGATGTATCTGTCTAGGGCCGCTTTCGTCCTCGGCCTCCTTAGCGGGGGAAGAGTCCGTTTGACAGCTTTCGTAAAGACGGTTTCGTCTATAGCCTTCCAGTTTCTCTTCTCTTCTTGTTGTAGTTGTGCGATTGTCAGGTCTAGCGATGTTGCGATAGGAAGGTGGTCTGAGTCGTGGTTTACGTTGTCGTCTATTCCGCATTTTATGAGCCTGTCAACCAGCCCAACTGTGATAAGGCAGAGGTCTATTGTTGAGCGGCCGTCTCCTCCATGTATGTAATCGTGCCCACGGGTAGTTGATTGATGAGGTCGAAATCTTCCATCAGTTCTATCAGTTCTCTCGCTTCGGCATCTGGCGTCCGGATCTCGCTTCCTCCCCATAGCTCGTGGTGAAGGTTGAAATCCCCTACCACTATTTGTTCGATGTGGTGGTTAGCTTCTAGCGTTTTCCGTAGTTGCTGTAAGGATCTCATCTTTTTGTTATCTTGGTTTTGCGGGTTGTATATGTTGTGGATGGCGACTTCAGTGTTCTGGCCTACGTTAAATTCCAGAGTGAGAGTACAGAGATCTTTGCTGTGTTCCTTGAATTGCCACTTCGAGTGGTCTAGCTTCTTGTTCACGAAGAAACAGACCCTTGCTGGGCCTTCTTCCCTGTTCGACGGGTAGCAGAGGTGGAAGCGGTCCTTCGCCGGGTGATGCGTTGTGGCGTTGTAGGGATTTATCCATGGTTCCTGGATGGCGAGGATATCGTAGTCGTCGATCCTGGGGTCGCGGAGGAGCGTAGCCATCACCACATCCCTCGACTTTCTTACGTTGTACTGTAGTATCGTGAGTGTGCTTTGTGTGGTCATTCGCTATCGTCGACAATTTCCATAGGGTGGCTATCTTTTGTCATCTGTATGTTCGCGTCTATGGCTTCAAGCGCGCGGCGAGAGGGAACTATCGCTCGTCTCGGCCGAGAGTCCTCTGCTGCGACAACGATCGTGTTCTCGTCTTGTGTCTGGCTCCCTGTCGGCTGCTGACGTTTCTGTATCTTCTTCTTTATGGGTGATCTGCTACGCTCCAGGCGTGTGCTCTGGCTCTGGCTCGGTTCCAGTACTGGCCTCGATGTCGTCCGGATTGTTGGGGCCGTTCCTGTGGCGGTTGGGGCTGCTGTGGCTTCCGGGTGGTACCTTGGTCGTTGTTTGTATACCGCTTTGATTTTGGCTAGTTCCCGCATCCTGGTTGGGCACCGGCCGTGCCACGCTTCGTGTTCGCCGTGGCATGCCGCGCACTTCCGGGGTGTGGCCGTGTCGCTTTTCGAGGGGCACTCTCGGGTTGCATGTTCTTGCGCGCAGTAGCCGCATGTTGTCGTTGCCTTACACTGGGTTCCTATGTGGCCGTATGCGTGGCATCTGAAGCATTGTCTCAGACGGCACTGTCTGTCGTATCGTTCGCATTGGAAAACCTCGCCTTGCCAGATGAGTCCTTCATCAATGAGTTTGTTGGCGTCCTCCGCCCTAGCGAACTCGACGATAACGGACGAGGCAGACTTTGTGGTGGAGGATCTAGTTAACCATCCGATGTACTTAATCTCTGCGGTGGGGATGAAGGCTTTGTTATCCTGCAATAGTTCGTCTCGAAGTTCCGTAAAGAGTTCCATGTCCATTGAGCTGGTTCGTATGCCGTGTGCTAGGATTCCAAAGGTTGGGATCCGCACCGTGGCACCGTTGCCTATTCGGTGTTCCCAGTCCTCCGCAAACTGTCGTAGGGCCTCCATGTCTGTGGTAGTGGCTGTTTTGATACTCAGGTCACCGCTTTTCAGTTGATTTGCGGACACGGTCTTTAGTTTGCGGATGTGCTCGTTGCTGCTCTGTTCAATGGCGCGGTCTACGTGCGCCTTAAGGGTACGGGGGTTCATAGCTCTGATGCTAGCAATGGTGGTAGGATCTCTAATGTTTACGATGACCTCACGTAGGGTTTGAACTTGGGATGGTCTTTGGTTTTGTGGGTTATGCATGCTTGCTATGAGTCCTCCTCTGGCGGCTACACTGGCATAAGACTGTGCGGCGCTCCCCTGATTCATCGGTCCCAGTGCTTTGATATCCCTCACCATCTTGACAGTCAGCTCGCTGGCTTTCAGTGCCTCCTTGGCGGCTGTGTTAGTGTCCTTGTTAGTATTAGTGTTCTCCTTGATTTCGGCTGTGTTTTGCTGGATCGCGATTCTGATGCTGCTCGTGGTTCGGGTGGTGTTTTCATTGGCTGCTTTTGTCTCCGTCCGCAAATTTTCAATTGCCTGGTGAACGTGGCCGATATCGGGGATGTTCTGTATCTTGACGATGAGTGCTAGAGCCCCGATAAACGCGGCCCTGACTCCTTGAGGCTGGATAGGTTGACCGTTTGCTGTGTCGATCGACTTCAGTGCTGTCTGGAGGTATGTGCTTAGTTCTGCGGCGTGCTCTCGGTATGGCGTTGGCCAGGGCTGATCCTTGGGCCATGGGGTTGCCATGATGCCTGCGTCGCTATGGGCTTCACGACGGGCAAAAGGCTATCCAATTGACCAGTTAGATCGTGTTGTGGCGCTGTTATGTGCTCTGATTTCAAAAACTTCGTTCTCGCTGTTGTAGATGTTTTTCGTCGCCTTCACGGCATCGCGTGCAGCCTCGTGAGATTTCGCCGGAGCCGGAACATCTACTAATCCGGCTCCATCGGCCCGACCCACCCGAAGAATACGTATATCTACGGGTTGGGTCAGGCATTCTTGCACGAAGATAGTCAAGCCGTTTTCCTATGACTTTTCCTACCCGTAAAAGCGCTGCGCGACAAATTCTTATTAGCCTAGCTACCTTACCTTTTATATACTTCTACTTTCTATACAGCGCGGCACCGGTAAGTTAAATGCCTCCTGTTATGTTGCTGGCAAAGCATAGGGAACTCCGGCCTTGTAGAAGAAAAGAGTAGATTAGAACCATAATTACATATATATATATATATGGCTGCCTTCATTTATCGGTCTGTCCCTTCTCATCGACAGGCTCTGGAATCCTGTACGTGCCCCCGAGGTTGACGAGATAGGCAAGGCTGTTGAACTCGGTGTCAATGCTTTTGACTACCCATTTGGTACAGGGATCGCCCCTCTCGACCGTTAGAATCTGGATTCCTCTGACTGGCAGTCTCGCCTGGCCAAACGCAGCCATCCATTTAAGCACGACTGTGTCGCACGTGATGACGTCAATGGTCTTCAGCGTGACGGGCGTCGGGCGCTTCTTCTGCCACTCCAGCGCAGCCTTGAGCTCTTCCCGATTACGGTACGTCGGCGCTCCCAGAGGCTTGCCGGCCAGCTCATTCATTCCTTCGCAGTGAGCCACGACGTCGGGCGCTAGCAGCCGTTCGGCGACCTCGGCCGAGTAGTTTCGAATCAGCTCCTGGAAGTCGGCCGCGAGCTGCCGTCCGTCCTCCTGCTTCATGCAGGGCGGGGACGCCTGGCGTTGTTTATCAAACAAATTCAGTTGAGAGGGAAAGCATTGAAAAGTCCCAAGTAATATGTAACCAGCGGCCGCTGAAAGAAAGAATATGACAAGAGGACGAAGTGACATGGTAGGATTTTGTATGTAATTAATAAGCCTTTGCCCAAGTGAACTACAGGTTGTCAACAGTGGCGGTTGATACTACAGCCCAACTCGCTTCGAGACAGGGACAGTGTAAATAATCGAATTGGGGACATATGAGATGAGAAAGGTTTGGGGGGGGGAGGAGGAGGAGAGAAGAAAAATAGAATGGGACCGCACATAACAGCGGCTGTGAGACGAGGGGTGTTTTCCTATCAGACTTTTCTTCCCCCTCAGTTATCGGCCAATGAAACAAATCCCGTCCGTCTGGTTCCAACCCAAACGAACTCCTCACGGACTTCACTGTGTTAGGATTTAGCTAGGGGCATGGGACTTGGTGTAAGTAGCACTACAGAACTCTAATATTATGCGTGCTGCCTACTTTCTTTTAGTCTAGTGTCCATTGTTATTAGCTCTATATTTACATAGGTAGGCTTGCGTAATGACCTGTAGCCGTTACAAGACAAGTTTCGTAAAGTTAGAGTTTCTTCGTGCCATGCTATTGGCGTGGGCTAATGTCGTGTGATGTACTGCCGATTCCAGCGGATGGACTATCAATGTCTGTATCCAGAGCACGCCCCTCGTCAACGTCGACGAACCGCCATCAGCTTTCCAGAGATGCTATTTGGCCATGGATGCGGCATCCCCGGATACGGGGGCGTGGGCCGACCCGATGCCAACTATAACGTCTCGAACGCGATGCACCCTCAGCAGTTCTTCGGATCCGACATGCTGCAAGACCGCGGCTACGACGGCATCAATCACCAAGCTGCCGGCTTTAGCCCAGGTCACTTCCTCGGCAAGCACGAGGGCAACCTCGGTCGCCATTCTTTGCTGACACCGCGGCCGGCAATGTTGACCCCTTCCTCCACCGACCAGGCCGCCCCATCCCTTGTCTGCGATGCGAACATGCCGTATGCCCCAAATAACGAAAATGACAGCCCTTGGACCACCATTCAAGACAACAGGAATGGCCTTTCTACATCTTCTTCTCTGACGGAGATGCCAGGTGGCTCTGACGACGTGGACTGGGTCGGTGAGATGTGCTGGGCGCTGTCGGAGGCCGGGAGCCCTTCTCAGGTGCTCGACTCTCTCAACACGGCCTCCCCCGACCGCTTGGAGACATCGAGCACACATCAAGCGACGCCTCTCACAGACAACAGCTTTTCGACCTCATCGCCGGCCATGAAACGCACCGCCCAAGACACAAGGCCCATATCCACGGCGCGTGACTCTCAACCGATGCCACCGTCATCCCTTCCACACGCAGTGATGAAGTTCTCCTCGCTTTCTTTCTACGGCTTGCGCAATGCAGTCTCCCACGCAGGCGTTGCCGGCCACTCGGATGTTGCACGTGTTCTGGCCACTCCCGAAGAGGATACGCTAGAGGCTAACAGGGCAACAAGTCATCTTCCAAGTGAAACGCAGCATTGCAACAGTTACCGGTGGACAACGGAAAGCGATGCTGCTTTGGAGACGTACATTGCAGGTGATCGTTTGTCCGCCATCGGATGACCATATATCTCCTTGATCTGTTTCGTGATTTGCACTGAATCAAGTCACTTCTGACATTGCCACACAGCCTTTGGTGATTTTTCCTACTGGTATGTTTGCCTCTCAAACTGTGAAGCCAGCGGTGAGATGGTTACTGACTGGAATACTAGCAATTTCATAGATAAAGCCGATATCTTCGCCCAGCTCAGGGAGGCCCGCCTCCCAGACGCGGGCGTGCTCGTCCGAGGGTTTGCAAGTGCCGTTCTCGCGCTTGGCGCGTACTACCATGCACGTTGTTCGCAACAGCGGCCTCGAGATGACTCCTCCGGCCGTCTCCAGAAGGATGAGCCGTCCTCGCCCAGCTCCGCAAGTGGCAACGATGACGGCCTTCGGGCGTTGTGGCGGCTGCGCGCCGTCCTCGGTCTCCGTGGGTGTGTACGAGGTCTGCCGAGCCAGGTGCTGAAACTCCAGGTTGGTTATCCTTTTCTACGTCTCGCGGGTAGGAAAACAAGCTAGTGGGTGGGAGAACTTAGTAGGCGGTGCTGACGACTTGCGGATTACGCCCAACCCTTAGATGGCCTTACTCATGGTTAGTGTTACCACCTTGTCTTTTGTTCAACCCACCCATTTCTTCACACACGTGCAAAATGCTCACGTCTTGCAGGCTACCATCTCCCGGGAATGCGAGATGCCACCTCTCGTCACCGAGAATATAGCGACCGCTGTCATGCACGTTCGCGAACTGGGGTTGCCACATGGGGTTCCTGGCGGTGCATCATCCAGGCCCCTTTTGGCATACACGTACGTTCTAGACGTGTTGCATGCCCTTGACCAGGGGTTGCCTCCGGTAACTCAACTACCCTACTTGCGAAACACCCCCACATCCGAAACACTATCACCACCACCATCACCACTACTATCACCACTTATTCCTCGGGCTTGCCGCCCACCCATATACAACTTTCGGCCTCGCTGGATAATTCGGATGCGCTGGATTCAACCGGACTATCTATTTCGCCGATATCCGTATTTTGCGCCCGCTGGATATCCCATATAGTAGCAAAGGTGCTGTTAGGCGATAAGGGGACCTTTTTCCTCTTGCGTTGCTGTAGGTCCTCTAACTGGCTCTCTAACCGGCGGACCTTTTGCTCTAGAAGTATCCTTCTAGATGTCTCCTCATCATATCCCTTTTGCACCTTTCTAGATAGGTGACGAATAGTATGGGTATCCAACCCATCCTTGGCCAGCTGGGTTAACTGGTGTAATTGATGCCGTAAGTCAGCAGACCGACGAGGGGTTAACCATGGGACGATAGATACGGCTTTATCCCACTATTGGCTGCTAGGCTGGTTAGTCTGCTGGCTGGTCTGGCTGGTCTGTTGGTCCTTCGTTACCATGGGGTTAGATAGAGGTCGCTGTATAGATATTGGCCATAGTCCAGCTGACCTCCAGCCACTTCTAACGTTCTGGACTGTTATAGCTGTATCTCTGGCCCTTATATAACAGGCCAGAAATGCCCTCTTGCCAGCAACAGTTGAATCACTAACCCAGTCATCTAGATATCCAACCTCCCTTCGATAGGCATGCTTTAATTGGCTGAAGACCGATATATCCAGTGGCTGGAGGACAGCAGAGGAGTGTGGCGGTAGATATAGTAGATATATCTTATTCTGAAAGCATTCCCACATAAAGTCTGTAGATATATGGCTGTAATGGCCATCTAGAACCAGCAGTCTGGCTGCCTCTGGTTCCCTAGGTATAGTGCCTGGGATAAAGACCTTCTTTAACCATTCAAGGGCTGTTTTTTCAGTCGTCCAGCCATTATCCGTATATGTGAAGTGCCATCCTTCATATCCAGATAGGTTGGATGGGAACCACTGGGTCTGGACTGACTTGCCTTTATATATAACCAGTGGGCATAGGGACCTCCCATCGGCAGCCACACACTCGATAATAGATACCCATGCCCGGGATCCTGGCTGCTTTTTTTGGATATGCCGAGATGCCGCAGAGCCCAGCACTAGCCCATTAGATCCCTTGCCTTCCATAATGCCAGTTTCATCCATATTCCATCGGTTAGATGGATGGATTCCCTGGATGGCAGGGATATTGGTCAGACGATGGAAAAACCCTGGATAACCTCGGAAGAATGGGCCTTCCATCGCCGGGCATCTATTGCTCTGGATCTCCGGGTCCTAATTGATGGGTTTCGCCGTAGGAATCGGTGTATCCATCTCTTGCCTAGAGGTTGATGGGTATCATGGGTATCGCCCAGCATACGCTCTGCCAAGCCCTTTAGTTGTTGATGGGTAGGGCCAGCGCCTAAAGCATCCTGGATTTGAACCCATCCAGCCAGATAATCCTCCTGGGCTTGGGATAATCGCTGCATATGGGTATAGGCAGTGTTTTTGCTTTGGCGCCCATGGAATCGGTGATAAAGAGATGTGACTGGTATACCCCATGTGCGAGCTGTTTCCCGGATACCCTTCCCAGCTGCTACCTCTAGAAGGGCCTGTTGGAGCTCATATTCGGAGTATTGCTTCATGATGGGTTGAAGAAGGTATTCTGAAAAAATGGCGTTGTTTGGTCATATATGGTAATTGTTATGATAGTTTAAAAAAGGTGGTGATGGTGGTGAAGGAGGAGAAATCGGGTGTTTCGGATGCGGGGGTGTTTCGGAAGTGGGGTAGTTGAGTTAAGTCAACCTCTCGGATCCCTACTAATAGGCCACGCACAAGCCCAGACCTGCAGTAAAAAGAAGGTATTCGAAGGGAGAAGATTATTTCCGCGCTTACGGGTGACGAGACGATGTTGACATGTTTCCTGGATGCTCGATTACGACTGGATGGACGACGCCAGCCTGTCGAGTCACGGCTCTGATGGAAAATTCCAGGGAACAAGCTCTCTGGCCGCCGTGATGCACATGACCATGAAGACACAGTTCAGTCCTCGGGCGACTCGGGCTGATACGGCGGCCAAGGGGCGCAGCAGGATCGAGAGGCACAGGGAAGCCATCGAACAGCTTCAGCAGTGGACCAGGCTCTTCCCCGAACTGAACCTGCGAGTGACGCCGGATAGTAAAAGCAGTCTGCCCACCAGCATGAGACGCCTGGCATACTGCATGTACCACCGTGCCGTCTTCCTCACGCACTGCCCCTGGATCGCGGCCGCCGTCGAGCCGAACACGACGCTGCTGAAACGCAACGGCGGTAACGGCGGCAGCGACGACATTTTTGCCCATGATTGCTGCATACGGGCGTGCCTGGAGTCGGCCCGGCAGGTCATCGACGCCATTCCATGCTTTTTTTCGCCGTCTTCGGCGTGCACGATGCTCGAAAGGTAAGGGCGAAGAGTGATATCCAGCGACTCTATACATAACCATTGAGACAAGGATCGCTGACGTGACGATTTAACAAAAAGAGATATGATGGAGAACCTGGTTCTAACGAGCCTGCTACTCATTGTTTATTGCAAGGTCGGAAGATTTGCTTCCGACGAACACAGGCGCAGAGCGGTCGCCCTGACCGGGCTATGCCACGGTTCGCTTGCACGCATAACCCTCGATGGAAGCGAGGACGGCGGTGACGCCGGCCACCCGGTGCTGAAACGTGTACAGAAGCTCATGTCCGTTGGCAACGGCTGCGATCTTGATTGTTGAATGAATGAGAACGCTGCAACAAGATGCCGGATAACATGCAGGGAGTGTGTTGGGAGGAATCGGGTCATGGCACGAACTGGTTCCTACTCCGACATGGCTCCTCAAGTACACGATTGCATACGTTTGTAAATAAACATTTGACGTAACTTGAGGGGTTTGAGGGTCTGTAAACATGAAGATTTCTTAGCCGCTTCGATAATAGATGCCATGAAATAGTCGCTATTCCACTCTCTTTCTCAGACCCCGCATTTCATCAATTGAATTTACTACATATGATTGCTTGGATTATGGATGGAACCTCGTCACCGAAGTAGGGAATCAATACGGACGAGAGATAAATTCGCCGCGATGCGAGCAAGCCTAAAGTGCCCCCTCCCCCCCCCCCCAAACAGCACCGCAACCTAATAATTAATTGTGCACGATATACACAGTCAGAATCACATACACATAGACGGACCAATTGATCTCTACTATCAAACAGTTCCTCTAAGGTGCAGAGTTGAAAAGAGCCTCAAGCTGTTCGGGGGGTAGTTCGTCGTGTAGCGCCAGTTGCAGCATAACGCGAGCCTTGACTGGGTTCAAGTTCCAGCCTCCATACGTGTTAGGCAGACCGCTCTCAGTAATAAAACCGTCCATAGTTCTGCTGGAGAAGACGATAGGCGTCTTGTATTCAACTGCAACTTTCCTCAGCGTTTCGGCACCGGGCAGAGTCCATCCACTGGCACCCATACTAGCCAGCACAAGGCCTTTTGCACCACTCTCAACAGCAGCAGTCGCAAGGGCTGGATTCAGGGCCTGATAGCCGTATAGAATATCAACCTGAGGCATGTCTGTTGCATTAGAGGTATTAAAGTAGGTGTGGCCAAGGGGTAGAACGGGGGGGTAGTAGAAGACAGGCTTAGTATTGAGAAAAAAACCGAGATAGCCTTGCTCGACTGCAGAAAATGTGTCGAGGGAATTGGCGTGTGTTTTAGTAGTATAGAAAGCGCTACCAATACGGTCATTATGAACAACCATGACACCACGGCCCCTAGCCTCTGAGCTACTAGCAAGAGTAACAGCCTCAAGTAGATTTATAGGGCCGTCGGCGCTAATAGCAGTAGCCGGTCGCATGGCGCCAACAAAGACAACAGGCTTCTGGCTCCTGATAGTAAGGTCAAGAAAGAAGGCACTCTCCTCTAGAGTATCAGTGCCGTGAGTGACAACGACACCCTGGCAATACGGGTCTTCCAGGGCCTCCTGGACAAGGCGGGTGAGGTTTAGTAGGATCTCAGGGGTGATGTTACTAGACGCAACATTGGCGACCTGAACCCCCTTAACATTAGAAACGTTCTGGAGCTCTGGTACAGCGTCAATAAGAACATCAACGCCAAGGTCACCAGACTGGTAACACTTCGTCTGAGCTTTAGACTGGGCGGAACCGGCGATAGTGCCACCTGTGGCGAAGATGGTGACGTTGGGCAGGCCAACGTTGTATCGCGTCTGCTTTGTCGAGATGGTGTTTTGAACCGGCACAGGGGCTGGAGCGGCAAGGCCAACGACCGAGTGGAAAGCGATGAGGAAGAAGTGACGCCTGTGCATCTTGCCTTGTTTGTTACGCCGACAGGTCGGTGGAAATAGAAGTTTGGAGGTGATTTTTCCATGAGCATCAGTCGTGACACGAGCAGGGCATTGCAAATGGTCTGCTGTATGAATATGTGTGGAGAGATGGATATAAACTTTGACTGTGCGGGAGGAACCTCAACATATATCCCACGGGGCCACCAACGATTGACCACCGAGGGGCAGAATGCAGCTCAGAAGTGTAGGGTTGACTAGGCGCCAATTGGAGCAAAACGATTACAATCGCGAAACATGGTTCTAGCCCCAATACGATGATGGCATGAGTTCAGATCCCGGAAATCTGGCTGCTTCGACTCATGCCACACACCTGCCTGGTTCTTGAGTTTACATTTCCCCTCGACGATGGAAGTTTCGCAAACCAAGCTGCGGGGTGTAGAGGTATATCCGAGGTATATCCTGTAAATTACTTGCAGTTGATGTATGGTGGACTTGCCCCTACTTAAACACCTGCTCTATCGACGGATAGATTTTGATGTTTTTACGCCTGTTTCTCCTCATGTATCAGGATGTACCTGGCTGAGCAAAAGAGTTTCTTTTCGGGAATGACATTCAAGATACATTAGTAGATACGTCGTAGCTCCTCATCCACACCACTCAAACTATATCACCTAGTGTCATGTATTACAGCAATTATCCTGACTTCGTTACAAAAAGATTCTACTAAGATAAGCTTATAATATTGTGCAAGATTATACATTTGTTTAGTTTTACTACTCTCAGGAGATAGATTTAGGTAATAGAATATAATATGTTCGGCTCGGAAAAAGTAATTTTTGTGATTCGATTTACAGGCGCTTTTGGATATCAAGGGGGTCATTGAGTGTCATCTATTGCCGACAACAACCCGCGATTATAAAAAATAAGTCCCTAGGCCGAGATCTCTATTATTACAGGGCAGCGGAGTACACTAGAGCTTATCACCAGCCTTCTTGCTGCTGTTTTAAAGGGAACTCTCGCCGTCAGGCGGGACAAGAGATTGTCTTGCCGGTGTTTCTGTGCAAAAGTGGTAAATCATACGAATAGTAGGGGTCAATCCTGCTGTGTCTATTGATTCTCGTATGTGTCTTCCTGTAAGAAGTCAGTCCTTTGGTGGAAATACCCTTCCGGGCGCCAACTCCCCGTAACCTCGGTGGCGTGTTGTGTTACGGGGATTTCTCTGTGGAATTCCGCCACATTTGACATAACCTCTCAGGACTGCTCGCTCCTTTGCTTGCGATAGGGCCGCGATAGACACGCTTCACCTAGTTCTCCTATTTCTAAGAAGTTGTTCATATAATCTCAGTTCTTTTATAACTCACTATATTACAAGCACTTACATTTTCACAAGATCAAACGCCTTACCAAACCTTCATAAATAAGATTATCTTTTTATTTCTTCCTCAGGCTTAGACCTATGGCTGGTTTCTCCAAGCAGCGTCTGCATAAGGCTGTACACGAGATGTGCCGTTATGCCTGTCGGTCACAAAATCCCTGATTTTCTGAAAGTTGCGACAGGTGTGAGGACGGTCGGGACTGATATAGTTCTGTCCCAGTCCGATACGGTAGATTGATGGAATTGGTGTCAAGTCGGCAGTGCACATGACGAGCTGTAACAAGGATTCGACACAATGGTTGCGGTGTAAAATTCCATGGATGGGGTTCGGATCTGAGTAGCCTTCGGGATTAAAGGATTTGCGGATGTGATCCTAGTGAGTACCTGTTAGCAATAGTGACGAGGCTGATGAGGATCACAGCTTTCCAATCATAGACCAGAAAGACTTGCCAAACAATGGAGAAGATGCATGGCTTCGATGCTGTTTGTTGTAGGAACGGCAAAATATCAGTCATATAGTGTTTCTTTCTAGAACTTTATACACTCACGTTGCAACGTAGGCTCCTGCGCTCGGTTCCCAGTACTGTTGATATTCTGGCCCCCATGCTCCTCGGGCTTCATCTTCTGTAATGGTGAAAAAGCGACCTATGGAGCGTTCATTGATCAATAATAAGCGAAGAAGAAGGAAAAATCTTATCCTCAACACTGTGAAATCCGTGATGACTCACCGCTGTGAAGTCGGTCCCAGTTGTGGTCAATCTCCTTGCTCGGCTCGCCCACGTATTAAGGTCTTTTTCTTCCATCCTCTGGCGCAGGGATGTATTCGGTCCCATCGTCCATGAATTTAGGGCCTCCCTCGAACCCCTTGACTTCTAGCTCAATATGCTTCGTCGCCGGTGCTAAATTACGTTCCTCGATCAGCCCTTGAATGCATAGCAGACACAAATAATACTACAGCGATGTAACCGTTTAAGGGAAGAAAGAGTGTAAAGCGCTAGCATAGACGTCTTGAATCTTTATTAGTAGAGGAAGAGAGTAGTCGAGAAGCTTACCAAAGTCCGTTGCGTATCCTGTTTCAAACGATCCAAAGCGGTTCTTAGATGCCAGCTTCGCAGCCAGCCAAGCTGAGAGACCAGCAAACAGCAAAGTCAACATGAACCACAGCCACACAGTCCATCTCAATTGGCCCTTGTTTTGTTTCCAAGTTCCTTTTTCGTTCACCCGGTTCAAAAGCTGAACTGTTTCATCGACGGAATCGGTATCCGAATGCGGCGGATAGGTGGAATCTGAAGAAACTGCCATCGTGACCTAATCGCCTGGTGCTTTTGAATATGAAAAATACGTTTTAGTAGAAATCAACGGACAGACAGTTTTTTTTTTTTTTTTTTAATCCGCTGGTGTGCGGAGCGGGATTACTGAGAAGCGTAAGCTGTTACTCAAAGTAGTTCAAGCTCTATTAGTTCTGAGTCTAATCTGCTTAGCTGCCAATTGGTCCCCGTGAATGGTGTCTATATAATGCGGAACAGGGGGGTCATCAGTAGCGAAACTTTTGACTTTGCGACACTTGGTATCCTTGACCTGCTTGTCATATCCACTGGAATGAAGGAATCATACACCAATGCCACCCACCCCATGGTATACAGGGCATGTCCGACGACCATCTGCCCTTAACCAAAGCCTAAGCACAGCTGAGTTGGAAACAAGAATTTCAAAGGTCAATAAGCTCAATATGTTTTGATTTTTGAGGCAGATTTACGACCTAGATTTCCCGCCGCTGCTGACTCTTGGCAGAAATACCTGTTACTCAATGCACGTTCCCAAGGTAATGGTCCTCCGTTGCGCGATACTGTTCTGCAAACATATATAGCAACGTGTAATATTTACAAACGTGCTGATATCCCCCACCTGCGCCGTTATCTTCTTCATGATGTTTCTATTCTAAGGTTGCGTCGCCAGCGCACATAATGGACTGACGTAGGTAGTCCCAACAGTCGGAGAGGTGACCGATATCAACTTTTTCCAAACGTTGGTCCCGCGCATGGAAGAAAGCTGTTCTTGCCATAAACTGCCAACAAGGTTAAGGGGTTAAATACCCTAGGCCTTATGCCGTCCGTTGGTGTAGACTCACCAAGCAATCCATTTGATGAAAAACAGATAGTCGTACCTTGGGCTCTCGCAAGGAGGGTTCTAACCCAGGCATCGAAGGCAGCTCACCATGATCCACTGTCACATTGATCCAACCGTTACCTTCTTTTGAGTATGTTAGACATGTACCACAGTAGATATATTTCATCCGTATGCTGGATTAGAAGTAGGATTGACCATAACCGCTAATCTGGACGTTGAGTGGGACGCAAAGTGATATACCCGAGGACCAGGATGGGAGACACGGTGGAGCAGACTCACGCGGCATCAGTTTGGCCCATTTGCTATCTGTTGACTCGTTGGGTGGGTGGCCGAAAATTGGCTAGGGAATAAAAATTTTCTTTTTGATTCTCTCGGGTGGTACCCACGGCGGCCGAGTCGATTCAGGATGTACATAGAGAACGACGAGTGAAGCTATGAGTGCAACGTTCAACAGAACAGGGAATGTAAGTACAATCATGGCCCTTGAAGTCGAGCAGCATTGCCTGCGTGAACGGCGGCACCTGTCTGGTTCGTGTTTAGGCTCGGGAAGACTGTACGTCTCACTATCACTCAATTCGTTCTCCGGCAACATGAGGAGGGATTCGCTCTCTTTGATGGTTTCCATCGCGGATAATATAAAAGTGGCAGACGAAGTAAGCAATGAGTATAAGAAAAGAAGAGAGACTACCTATCATAAACGATTGAAAGGATTTCTGACGTATATATCTACTTGAGCGAATACGACTGTCCGCGTATAGCAAGAATACCGGAATCAAGCTTCGACTATATCCACGCCAGTCGTATGTTTTACAGTATCTTCCTAGGTATCTGGAAGTCGACCTGTTCCATGGTTGCATAAACCCCTCACTTGTGTGCTTTTATACCTAAGGTTACCATCTTTAAACTGTAAGAGGTGTGGGTGGTGTGCCACACCCGACAATAGACCGTTCTCGCAAGCTGCCAAAAGATCCGCCAGTTCTGGCATGTAGTGCCAGAACTGCACCATATATGTATGGTCTTACAATGGAAGCCCGGCCCGACTGCTTCTCGGCGGATCGGCGATTCCATCACATTTGCTAGGAGTAAGACGGCTTAAGCTTATGCTGTCAGTGCTTGAATTCGGGCACCCTACAATTAACTTCAGTATGGACTTCTTATAAAGCCTGCCTCTTTTTCTCCTTGGCTTTGTATAAATAAAATCAAGTTATAATTTACTTGTATACGGCTGTGCCAGCCCTTTACAGTTATGACATGGCTAATATAAATAAATATTTTACTACTGCTATAGGAAAGACTTTTGAGGACCATCTAGTTATAATGTGATCAGTGTGAAAAAAAAAAAAAACAGTTAGACTCCTTTATTACCTGTTGGCGCGAGTAACGGTGGGAAACATGGCATTTCTGGGGTATTGTCTACAAGAGGTGCGGGCAGGCCATCTGCATCAATCAGCCACTTTAGCCGTTGGCAATCTCATCTTCCTCGTCTTCCCATTCCCCAGTGTCTTCCATGCCCTCGTTGACCTTGTACTCGGCATCTCCCTCAAGACCGTCGCTGTCAAACTCGTCGCTGTAGTCCATGTCCACGTCACTGTCATCGCCCGCAGCCTCGCCCTTGTCCGCCTTGGCTTTCCGCTTCTTCTCGACGTTTTCCTTCTGCTGTTTCTTGCGGGCCTCCTTCTCCTGCTGCCTCTTTTCCCAGCGCTTCTCCAATTCCTTGACCTCCTCCTTGGTCTTGTGGATATACTCGTGCCACATGACCTTGCCAGCACACAAGCCTTCCTCGACCTTGGTCAAGCGCAAGCGCATGCGCGGTCCGAGTTCGACCAGCTTCACGGCGCGCTTCTCGACAGCGTCGTCTTCGTCCGCGGCTTCGTCGTCGACGGGGGCGGCGCTTTTCTTGATCTTTTGGGCCTTGTGCTCCTTGACCTCGACCTCGGCGTCGCTATCGATCTCGCTGCCGCTCGTAGCGTCCGTGAGATATCCGTCGCCGTTCTCCCCGCCTTGAAGAAAATCGGCGATATCCTCGAGCTTTCCGAGGTTCGGTATGCCACCCTTTCCGTTCGTCTTTGAGGCCAATAGCTTCTCGGCCTTTTCGAGTCTCCGTAACGGCCTCGAGATTCCCGTGGAGCGTGTGGTGATGGCGTAATGGCGCAGGTTGATGATGAAACACCCTTCATTTTCCGGGTCCTTTTCTCGATTGAGTAGCAGCGTTCGCTTGATCTTGCTGAGGGGAGTCGCATTCGGGTTCAAGGGGGGGAAGACGCTGGACCACACCGAGGTCACTAAAGATTCCAGGTGTTTGGGAACCTTGGAGGTCGCATCGGCATCGGGCGTGTGGAAGTTGTTCATGACCAGCTACAGCAAGTTAGTAAGAGCTGGAAAGAAAAACCAAGGCCGAGGAACCGTACCAACGGAGGTGCCAGCTGCTCCTTGGCACTGCCTTTCGGACGTCTCTGGGCCTTTTGAACGTCCTTGCAGAGGGAATACTTCTCAACTCGGAAGTTCAGCGTCGGACCGCGAGGGGTGAGTGCAACGCGCAAGTTGGTGTTGCCGCTTTCGGAGCGGGAGAAGAGCATAAGATGAGTGACGCCGAGGGGGCCGGTCATGACGACGTAGTCCTTCAATCGGTTTGCTCTGCGTTCCTTGAGACGCGCAGCAGTTCCTGGCTCCATGACCTTTCGAAAATCGGCAGCGAGCTGACTGACGCTGGAGCCGACCTCACCCGCGCCGATGCGGATGACCATGCTCTTGGGGTCCTTGGAGCCATGGTTCTCGGCGACGGTAGCCGGGTTGTTGGCGCCGACATGCGTTCTCTTCTTGACCCTTTTGCGGGCCATTTCGGGCGGCTCTTGTTGTCGAATGAGTTGGATGGGGAAACAAAAGAAGAAGAAGAAGAAAAAGCTTGACGTCTACGATTGTCAAGGTTCCATGGCTCGGACTGAACGGGATGGGGTGTCTGTCTTGTCTCTCTTCTCTTGGCAGGAAATTTTTTGGCGGGGCGAGGGCGATAAGGCGGAAAGAAAAAGAAAAAAAAGGCACTGCACGTGCTGATAAGAGCAATGCTCCACTAAAAACATTCTGCCGATCGTGGGGGATGTCATCGCTGCCGCTAACTTTTGCACCGTCAAACCCCCATCTTGGCTCTTTTTGCGCCGAACCGCGAACGCACAGCATCCCGGACGAAAATGCCTCCGTCGAAGCGACAAAAGGTCTCGCAAAAGAGCTCCGCCGTCGGGGAGCCCCGAGTCACCGACAGAGACTCGTCTCCCGCCTCGTCGGTCGCCTCTCAACCCGAAGCCGAGGGCGGTGTTACTGCCGACGCCTCTGAGGAGGTCACCAAAAGCTTCAAGGATCTCGTAGGCCTCATGACCTTGTCTTGTTCGCTTTGGGATACCTTACTGACCTTCTCTCCAGGGAGTCGTCGACTCCCTCTGCGACGCATGCGCTAATCTCGGATACACAAAACCCACGCCCATCCAGGCACAAGCGATCCCACATGCCCTGGCGAATCGGGACATCATTGGCCTGGCCGAAACTGGCTCAGGAAAGACAGCGGCGGTTAGTACAGACCTACCTCCCGTCTTTCAGTCTATAACAAACGAGCCTCTGCCCAAGGGCTCACAGCTAGTCTGAGAGTTTCTCGCAGGAAACGATCGAGGGACTGCACCAAGACCCCACCCCACACCCTAAGGCTTTCCTCCGCCAGGTATGCTGACATCGGGCATGTCTAGTTCGCGCTGCCGGTGATACAGGCTCTCCTGGAAAAGCCCCAGGCATTCTTCGGGCTGGTACTGGCACCTACGAGAGAATTGGCCGCCCAGATCGGTCAGCAGTTCGAAGCCCTCGGCAGCTTAATCTCGCTCAGGACAGCAGTGATTGTGGGTGGTTTGGACATGTAAGCCTCAACAATTTCCCCCTTCCCGCACGTCCTTACTTTCCTAACGCTATCTAGGGTAATTCTTCCTACTTCCCCCTCGCTCTGTGGATGCTGTTTACGCATCGGATCGCACATCACGAACCTCGTCCGCCCCAGCCTACTCTGCAGTGGCTCCGATGGTTCCGATGGCTTTCCATGCTATCCCCTTTCACTTCTGATGGAATGAAAAGTATGCTGAACATGACTCACAGGTTGCTCAAGCCATCGCCCTTGGCAAGAAGCCACATGTCATTGTGGCAACACCCGGAAGGCTGGTGGACCACCTGGAAAAGACAAAAGGGTTCTCCTTGCGCTCTCTCAAATACCTCGTCATGGACGAAGCCGACCGGCTGCTAGACATGGACTTCGGCCCCAGCATCGACAAGATCCTCAAGTTCATACCCCGCGAACGCCGAACTTTTCTCTTCTCCGCCACCATGAGCTCCAAGATTGAGAGCTTGCAGAGAGCCAGTCTGCGCGACCCCGTGCGCGTCAGCATCAGCTCCAACAAGTACCAGACTGTCTCAACCCTCCTCCAGTACTACCTCTTTATTCCGCACCAGCTAAAAGACACCTATCTCATCTACCTGGTCAACGAGTTCGCCGGCCAAAAACTCGTCATCTTTACGAGGACGGTTTCCGAGACGCAGAGACTGGCCATCCTGCTCCGCACGCTGGGTTTCGGCGCCATCCCCCTCCACGGCCAACTGAACCAGACGGCCCGTCTCGGAGCCCTCAATAAGTTCCGCGCCGGAGAACGATCAATCCTGGTAGCCACCGATGTGGCTGCCCGAGGACTCGACATCCCTCTGGTAGACGTCGTCATCAACCACGACTTGGCCCAGGTACGTGCTTGCCTCTGATGGCGCATGACCGACATCTAACGAGCTCCCAGGATTCAAAAACGCATGTGCACCGCATAGGCCGAACGGCGCGTGCCGGAAAGTCGGGCATTGCCCTTAGCCTCGTCACCCAATACGACCTCGAGATATGGCTACGCATCGAGGCTGCCCTCGGCAAGAAGCTGGACGAGTATCCGACGCAGAAGGAAGAGGTCATGGTGTTCCAAACCCGTGTCGAGGAGGCGCAGAGACATGCCAGAATGGAGATGAAGAACCTGATGGAGGCAAAGGGCAAGAAGGGGTCGACGCTGAAGGGGAAGAGAGGCGGTGGAAAGCGGCGTCATGAGGACATGGATGCCGAGGAGGGTTAATGGGGTATCGGGAGACAGACAAATGCTGCCGCGGTCATGTGAATGTATGTACAGACAACGGTGTCCGTGTACTGGCGTTGAGAATCAAAAGGACCTGGAGACTTTGCCGCAAGCCTGCAGACGAGATGGGTAATCTTAGTTAATTCATTGATTGCAGAGCCAGCGTTGCACCAAAAGGCAGGTCCCACACTTGATATGACAGTTCGTACAGCATTAATTAGGTGCCTAGCTAGTATCATATGCGATCTATCCTCTTAGGCATTTCCTGCTAAGCACGCCTTTCTGGCCCAAACGCCTGAACACCCCTCCCCTTTCCACAAAAAGAAACGTGTGGATGACCAAGAAAAAACAACATGGGTATATGCCAGGAAAACGAGCGCACCCAACCGGCGCAATCATGGCCCAAAAGAGCATTGTGTAAAAGCCAGACAATCAAACGTCATGGTCAGCAACCGTCTCCCAGCGCTTTGCTGTGAGCTTCCGCATCTTCTTGGGGCTCCCAGAGTTGCTAGCGCTGGCTGTGCTCTCGTTGCTAACGCGCAGCTGCTCCATCTTCTGGCCCAGGTTGCTTACGCCGGTGCCTGCTTTCCGGCCGCCGAAGTCGTCTCGTTCCTGGAGTGGTTTGCGTTTGGTCGGGCTTCTCGCCGCAAGTTCGCGTTTGAGAATGTCGTTTTCGCGACGAAGCCTCTCATTCTCGTCTTCGAGGTCCTCGATCAACAAGTTTTCTTTGTCTTCGCCGGCGTTGTCGTCCTCTGCCAAGGTGACACCGAGACCCTTCTCGAAGAGCTCCATCTTCCGGTCCCAATGCTCTTCTCCCTTCTCCTGTTCCGCCGCGAGTGTTGCCTTCCAGCGGGCCAGTTCCATCTCGAAGCGAGCGTCGAATTCGGCCATGCAATCTTCACGCACCGTCTGCTCTACATCCAGTAGCCTGTCTTCCATGCTGAGAAGATGCGCCTCGGCGGATATTCTCGCTTCGCGCTCTTCGTCAAGCTCGATATGAAGATTGGTTATCTCTTCTTGCATCCGAGCGATCTCCAGCGCAGCATGCTCCATGAGAACTCTGTCTCCGTTGTCGGAGCCTGGCGAGAAGTTGCGATGTCCCGCTGACCCGTGACCAAAGTACCCTCGTCGATGATGGGGCAAATCAGGAGACCTCATTCCTGAAGGCGGATGCGAGGTTGTGGGAGTATCTGCGAGCAGGGTTGACGTGATGCTGGGTATGCGAGGAATTGTGACTTCTCTCGCCAGAGCGCTGTATCTGAGGATCTGAGAGGTCGCGTTGATATCACCGTGCGCGTCGGCCGTCACAATCATGACGCCTCGCTGGGCGTTTCGGCGAGGCACAACTCCCGCAGAAGGCGTTGCAGAGAATGAGTTGGAGAACAACAGCTCGGTCATTTTGCACTGGCGGAAAGGCATGACGGTTGGCTGGAAGAGGGTTGTTAGACTCACGAGATTCGGTGCAGTGGTTGCAACGTGACGTACCTTGTTGTTGTTGCCCATACCGCTTTGCGCCTGAAGACATTGGCCCAGGTACATGAGGCTTTCATTGATCTTGCCAGCCTCGGCGAGGGTCGCACCCTGGGTCTTTGCATCTCGGGCGCGCTCGCTGCCAGCAAGATCGACCACAGTCAAAGTGTTGCCAGCCCAGGCGCGACTCCGCCCGAGTTTGGCCCGCTTCTTTACCTCGACGCAGAAGAAACCATGACTACGAGATGAGACGCTGTTGCTTCCAGTTCCGGCAACTTGGCGTTCGTGCAAACCAGCTTCCAGCACCATGATCGCTTCCCTCATGTTGGTGCACGCAATCTTTTTCAGCCCAGCAACGACTTTCCTGTCAGCGGAATATTCAGTGGACTTGAAGAGCAAAGGCCGTCGTCGATACTCTTTGGTGGCATTGGATTTGATAGGCGGGGTCAGAAGGTCGTAAATCTTGTCGTTGTATACTTCGTACATGGACAGCACGACGGTGTAGTCGGAATCGGGGTCAGAGGACACGTTGACGGAGCTGATATCGGGAGAAGAAGGGAGAGGTGAGGGTCGCTGAAGGTTTCGTCGGGGGGTTGGTGGAGGATGATGTTCGCCCTTTGTCGGAGTTTTAGCGACGTCCTTCATTTTGGATGCAGTAGTCATGGTCATAAAATGCCTTTGCGCATCACCTCGATGCTCAAGAGGCTCTTCGAGCACTAGCATCGAAGAAGCATCACGTTGCTTGCGCCGCGGGCGGTCCGGAGTTGACGGCACTAAGCGCACACCACCCAAGACAAGGGTCGAGGGTGGCAGCTGTGGTTTCTCATGGCGGCTGGGACGTAGAAAAGGGGTATGAAGAAGGGAAACAGGGTCTCGTACAAGCATGGGCGTTCCTGCTCTTGATCCTCCTCCGCGGGAGGAGCCAAAGTCGGCAAAGACGGTCTCGAGGAAGTACGGTGCCGAGATGATGGTGGCGTCGGAGACATCGGAGGCTTGAAGGGAACACTCCAGGTCCGGGGAGTCGTACATGTTGGAGCCAATGGATCGGAAGACAACGTCAAGGGCGAGCTGGGTTATGCCTCGTGTTGAGCGGGAGCCGAGAATGGTATGAGACTATGTGCAATGTCAGTCAGTCAGTAAGTCAGCCATGGCGCGTCTACAAAGACACGATTGGCGACTGGCAGTCAGAGTGAATTACCTTTCCAGAGCCAGTGACACCTAGAGTGGCAATGAGAGCATCGGTGCCGTGACCGCCATGAGGGGCCAGGACTCCCTCGACGAGTGAGGCGACCCCTGTGCAGTGGAAAACGTCGAGCTGGGTCGCATCTTCCTCAAATACCCTAGTGAAAGCGAACTTTTCCGTTGAACGTTTCCGATCATTTGGCGGGTTCATAGTAATGTGGGTGGGGTGGGAGTCTTGATCGCACTCTTCGACATGCAAGAACGGATCGGAGTGAGCGGCGCCGGCAGGGGGCGGTCGCAAGCGCAGGTAAACCTGGAATAGGTTGGCGGACTTTTGCGAAGACGAGGAATCCATGGTGTTGGAATTGGCGTTGGTATGTAGCATGGGGGTGGAGGGATTTCAATGTTGGTGATGCTCCCCTTGGTTCGGTCGAAGTTGAAAGAGAGCTCTCTGGTGTCGCTCTTTGGACGCGAATGTTGAAATGGTCAATCCTTGTTTACTGCGATGACCAGGCAACCGACGATAAGATAAGCGATGAGACGAAAATTACTGTTCCCTGATTAGATAACGTGCGAGCAGGAAGGGGGGACGTGCCTCCCCTCCCTCCCTGGTATTAGTGCCAATCTTGAGCCCGCCACGTTTTGCACGGTGTTCCCCACTGAGACTCAGCAAGTACATCGTACCTAGGCAGTAGGCACGGTACAAAACTGCTTAGGTAAGATAGGCACGTAGTGGGTTAGGCAGCTACAAGTACGGTAGTGCTTGTTGTCCAGGGTCCGACGGACTGGTCAGGCAGCCCAGTGCCTTTGTTCCTGAACATGGCAGGCAGCATCATGCCTCTCATCTTGACTTTTGAGTCAGACCACAGCAAGGCCGGCGTAGAGTCACAAAATGAGACCAAAAAGCATAGGATAGGTGGTGTGGAAGGCTGAAGGTATCAGGTAGTGTATCCGTGTGTCCGTACACTACCTATGTCCTGCCTCGGTTTTTATCGTTTGCCTCTTGAAAGAGGGGGAAAGGGTCTGCTAGCTCTAAGCCCCCCCTCCCCTTTACCCCCTTGAGTTCTACATACTACTACGTATGTAATAGCCCCTCATCGACTACACTAGGTATAGCTTACATAGTATACCTGCCTCTCGGTCAAAGTTTTACTGAGGCTCGGAGTCAAATGGCTGAGGTACGGCGCAAGCATCACCCGGCTTGACAACCCCTCACATTGCGTCTGTGAGTCATGAACAACGAGAAGCCATACGACTGGGGCCAGTGTCATTCAAGAGTCTTTCCCGGCAGTGGCCACCCCGCATGACTGACTGGCAGTGTATAGTAGTAGCAGACGGCCAGCGCCGAGAATCAATCAGACCAGGGCGAGTTTCAATGTAGATAGATAGGTAGATATGGGTGGCCCCGCCGGTAAGAGCTTGGAGAAGGAAATTGGACGAAAAGAAGGTGTCAGAGGATGCTTGCTTTCTTCTAGATTGAGCCGCATGGCAGATGAGTCGGTAAGATGGATATAAGGTGTGCCCGAGGGGCCGGCAGTCTGCTACGTAGTACATACTACTACAAATGACCATAGCAAGAGGCAAAAATGCAGAATGATGGATTGGCCCTCGATTGCCCATCAACTCGTGGAACCCTTGCCCCTCGTTGTTTGCCGAGGCGAATCAGCAGACGGCACTTGGGCACACACCTGTAGTATGGATTCTGCGTCTGCAAGGCGAACAGTGGGCCAGCCAGGCCTCAGGCGGCTGGCTGGAAAGAAACCAGGTACACTACTATCTACAGGCAGAATCTGCCACGATGGGAGGCATGAATGATCGGCCTATACCCATATACCCAAATCGATCTGGACCAGCATGACGGGTGACGACAGATGGAGGGGTGACTTCTCTCCTACAGCGTGATAATAGATAGGACTTGGGTACGTAGATAGTAGATAGGTAGGTAGGTACTATGATTAAAGGGACACAACTGGAAGCAGGAGCAGATGTGGTTTGAGCTCGATTTGAACGTGGTCAGGCTTTTCCATTCAGAGGGCCCTTTCCTCCACAGTTCAGTGATCCGATCCACTAATGACGCTGCGTCTCCAGCAAACCAAGGTACACCGTACAACATTGTCGGCGGCATCAGGAGGGGGAACAAGCCGTGAAATGGCGGTGACGGTGCGCCGAAAGCGGTTAGAGTAGCCTCGCTACCCACTTTTAGCGAGGCGGAGAATGAATGCTAGACCCCACCAAACGGGGACTTGGAGACGCAGAAAAAAAGAAGAAAAAAAGAAGAAGAAAAAAAGAAGAGGGAGAGAGAACTGGGCAACCATGAATGGGGTGAAAAAGTGAAAGGAAAAAGAAAAAAAAAAGTCCATTGGATGTGGAGCAAAGTACCAAACGCAAGAAACTGGGGCAGCCATACCTGTCTCTACCTAGGTACCTACGGTGACCTACCTACCTACCTATTAGGTATTTTCGGAATCCCGGTGCCTGTCCCCTCCCTTCCCTTCCCTTTTTTTTTTTTTTTTTTTTCCTTTCCCTCTTTCCCATCTCTCAACCACCACCACCACCTCAAACCCAATTCCACAAGACAACGAAGTCGCCCTACACCTTTCCAAAGGAACACCTCTAGAACATCATATCACCCTTCGTCGAGAATCATGTCCGCCGCTTTCGCTGAGCTGTAAACGCCCACTGCGGGGGTGCCCAGCGCAAGCACCTCTGCAGTCCAGCAGCCCATCGAGAGACATTCAATCCCTTCTCTTATTTTCGACGAAGTTCAACCCAGGCTTCTACTGTCCGGAGCCCTCCAACGGGACGGCTCTGGCCCATTGACATAAGTCTGCTCCTGATTTCACCTGAATCGACCATCACCCGAGCCTGCTCACTACCTATTCACCGGGCTGCGAGAGGCCTATCTATCCACCTATTTATCCGCCGCATGAAAATATCCTCACTACCGACCTCGACGACTTCCACGTCGCCTACCTCAGCCACCTCTCTCTCTTTCTCTCTCTATCTCTCTCCCAATCTCTCTCCGTCAACACCTTGACGAATTATATACATACGGCGCGCATCATACCATTGGGCACTGAGCAAAAGGAAGGACTACCTACACATACGCCGTAGCCATAACCCATTCGTTGCGCATACATGCAGCAACCCTCCACGACCTTCGTCTATACACGAATTCTCCACCCCCTCCCAGCACCACCCCCTTCCAGGCTTCACTCCCTGCTCAACTACTACAACAATGTCTCGCAACATTCGTAACAAGTCCGCTGTGGCTTCTCGCAAGGCTACCAAGCGTCGCGACTCCATCACGTCCTCCTCGTCCTTTGACTTGTCCGACGATGGGGGCTACTCTGCAGTCGAAGATATTAGCGATTCTTCCGACGACGACGAGGAGGATGTCGATGCGGCCGAGGAGGAGCACATCTTGCACGAAGTGCTACCGCCTCGCAATGAACCGAGCCCCCCTCGGCCGCCCCCTGTTCAAGAAGACGACGATGAGGATGAGGAAGAAGACGACCAGGAACACGACCAAGATGAGGAAGACGGCGCTGCCGATGTTGAGGACAGCGCCAGTTGGGACGGCATCATGTCCGAGGTTGATGAAAGTGTCGCTTCTGACCACCATCAACAGTCAGTCGAACGCCACGTTCGCTTTGACGTTCCCTCGAGTGACTCCGACTCCACCGACACCGAGGACGATCATGCCGACTTCTTCCCCGACATATTTGTTGACCAAAGCTCTCTCGACCCGGCCTTCCGCCGGGAGATCGAAAAGGATGATGAAAATGACGAGTCCGAGAACTCAAACTCTTTCTGGGACTACCATGGCGACTACCATGGAGCCTATGGATATGCCCCTGACGCCGAATCAGATGATGAGGCCGTAGTTCAGGAGCTCGCGGACGATGACACCCCCATCGCTACCCCCATGACAGCCGGCGAAATCTCAGAGATACCCACTCCGGTCGCGGCTTTTGAGGAAACCCAAGAGCTAGACGGCTATGAGAGTGAGTTTTTGCTTTTGGTGACGATGACTCGAGAACTTGTGATTGCTGACGCCTCCCAACTAGCTGATGGTGATACAACTGAAGAAGATGAACCGGAACCCGTTGTCCGCCGTAAGATTAAGCGTCCTGAACCTCCCGCTGACCAGTGGGACGATTCCGACACGGACCTCCCGGTCAAGTGCGAAAGAGGTCGGCCGCGTGTTGGCCGCTTCAACCTGGACAGCTCTGAGCGAAAGCCCATTGCTGTCGTCAATCCCATATCCCGCAAGATGATGATATTCACTCCCCACCGTCGCCGCCAGCTCGATCTTTCGCCTGAACAGTTCAACTTCCAGTACCTGCCTACCATTGACGAGAACCAGAACTCTCCCATGCTCAGTAGCTCTGCCCAGATCATGATGAGCGCCATGTTCTCGTCCAATACGTTCGGTGATTACCTCAACACGCAAGCCATGGGGCCTGCCGAGGCCTTCTTCCCCTTCCCCTCAGAACCCAACACTGCCGATGAGAGCTCGGACGTGGGCTTCGACGACGACGAGGGAGACGATGAGGTGGAGAAGAGCCTCAACATCAGCGACTTCATCGAATTCGACGAAAACCATTCCTCCGCTGACGAGGACGCGGACAACCAGTGGGATGGCGACCCCCTGGCTTCCACTCCCGTTCGCCCACGTACCACCTCGAGCGACGTGGACCTGCATTCTCATATTAACGCCAACAACGTGGGCGCTTTCCGTCGTGACCAGATCAACCAGCGACTCATCCTGAGCGACAAGGCCACGCAGGACTCTCTCGCCCTCAGCAGTCCTTACAACTACACTGCCCTGCGCGGCCTCAAGTCAGACCGCTTCGAGACGGCAGCCGTCCCCCTGACACCTCTCAGGCGGTCCAAGAAGCAGATGCGCGACCTCGCTCGAAGCCCTCTCGAGTCCATGTCCCAGAAACGCAAAGCATCCAGCGAGATACCCATCGGCCACAAACGCCAACGCAGCATCTCGGACGTCAACTTGCTGCAAATCTAATGGCGCGGTGTGCATCCTTTTGTTCACCCAACATGTCCGACATCATAACACAAAAACGTTTGAGGATGGCGTGGCAATGCTGCCCTCCAAAGGAATAGGGCAACTTGTCATCCCTGGCCTCATACCTGGCTCTGACTGACTTTTCTTGTTTTCCTATGTTACACGTCCTTACTCGTGGCCCGTCCAGTCGACGGGAACGACGGTAGACAAAAGCACAAAAGCTGCGGATACCTGGCCAACGGCCAGTGTCAGGAGGATAGCCCGGCGAATGGGGTCAGCCCCGTGCGGCCGAATGATCTTTACAATTGTTAGAAGAGTTTCCCTCGGGCACCGAGATGACTCAAAGTGTTCGGCAATTTTGTCCCCCTAGTTTCGTATCAATGAAAAGCATGAAATTTGATCATGATTACTTGTCATGGTGCCGACTATGCTGCTCGTATTGCTGATGCTCATGGCCCTTGTATTGCCGATGCTGATGACCAGCCACGATGCCGGTCAACAATATATGCAAGAACGTGCTTCGCAATGGCACTTCCCTCAACATATGAAGGCCGAGATGACATATTTCTGCTGCTACATTCGGGAGCTCCTTGAACAAAGGGATGTTGGTTCATTTTCAAGATTGGTGCAGCGTGTTCTCGTCTCACCGTTTCCACGACTCTGTCCGCCACCCTGTTACCTCTCTGGCCGGCCCCCTTCATCCGGTCGAAGCCTCTGTGGGGGAAAAAAGAAGAAAAAAAGAAAAAAGAAAAACCTCAGCAGTAGGTGGCAATGGCATCATCGAACGCCGTTTCGATCCTGCCCACCAGAGCGTCGGCAGCACCCTTCAGCGACTCGTGGACTTTCTCGACAACCGCGGCGCTGAACTTGTCCGTCGCGCTCTTCTCCTGCTTGAGGTTCAGCAGGATGACGGGGCTCAGCAGGAGCTTGTCGAACTTTTGCTTCGCGCCGACGACGTTGGCGAGCGTGGCCTCAACGCCGCCGGCGAGCTCCTGTGTCGACTGCGCGACGGTGATGGCCTCGATGGCGCTCAGCGGCGCCGAATCCCGGGCGACGCCGGCGGCCTCGTCGATCTTGACGAGCAGCTTCGTCGAGCGGACGATGATGGGCAGCGTGCCAAAGAGCCCGCCGTCCCAGGAGGCGACGGCGTCGCCCAGCTCGGTGTTTTGTGCAGCGATGCCGTCCATGGCGGCCACGATGGCGGCGCCGTCGGCGAGGACGGCGGCGGCGAAGAGGCCGAGGAGGGAGAGGAGGGAGAGGTTCAGGAGCATCGCAGCGAGTTGTCTTTGTAGACGGATGTGGATATTGTGGTCGATTTACCGAGCTACCGAATCCGGGACCAGGAATCTCAAAGTATTGAAGACACACACACACACACACAGGTCCTTCTGGCCAAAAAAGACGGCTGTTCCAACGCCGCCCTTTATACTCGAGATTCAACGATCCATGACTGTCTTGCGCGCTGAGCGAACTTTCATCGAACGCATTGGCTCCCCAGCAAGCCCATCCTCTCCCAGATGACCCTTCAATTACCATATCCAGGCATGGCCGACGTGTGATCGCGCCGTCGCGATCCCGGAATCCGCGAAAATCTTCACATGCCCTCGGCCGAAACTCCTGCCCCATTCTCACAAGAAAAAGAAAAAAAGAAAAAAAAAGATTGAACAAGCACGAAGCAGCGCAAGCACATGCTCCCCCCTCCCAATGGAGGATTTCCTCGACCTTCTTCGAGCCGAGGAGCGCAAGGGTTATTACCCCGGATTTCTACTGCCGTCCCTCCCCCCTGCTCACCCCCGCTGATTGGCCCTCGAACCCCTCATGCAATGTGCCTGCCAATGTGACGAACCCCAACGGCATTAGGGGGGGGTGCGCGAACGGCAGCGATTGAGGCCCGCGCGTAGCAAGGCCGGCGCCGGACATGGTTGTCGCTGTTCGCTCGGACTGCAACCCTGGATGCGGGCGGGAGGTGCGCCGGACTTCGTGGTTGGCGCGTCGCCGGCGGCCATTTAGCCTTTTTTTTTTTTTTTTAGAATGGGCCAATGGTTCCTCCGAGCTTTGTTTAACCTCGTCGGATGAGAATCTCCTTTTGGCCTTGAAGGGTTGCGACGGCAGTTCCGTCATCTTTTTGGCGTCCGACAAGTGTCATATTGTGTGGCTGGCTGGTGGAGGCACTGAGTGGCATAATGTCATCAAGGTATCCGTAGATGGGCAATTGTTCACAGACCCATTCAAGAGATCGGGGGGGGGGGGGCAGCTAAGCGAGGTACATCCTGATAATTTGCACGGCCAATCTCTATCCTATGGACCCCAAGCCAACTCGAGTGGAAAGGGCCGACATGACTAAGAGGGATAAGAGGACTGACTCTAGATCGCTTCAACAAGCAGACGCCAGGAGCAACACTTAAGCACCACGAGAAATATAGGGTGCTTTTTGTAAATAAAGTCTGAGGGGGCAATTAAAGGCAATGCTCCTCTCTGCTAGGCTGGGACTGGTGTTCGCACAGACTCATTTCATTCATATCATATGGCAATGTCATATACGTCTAACACACACACACACACACACACACACAGAGGCCAAATACACAACGCACACGCACACCACACACAAAACATATAAAGGCGCATGCATAACGCAAGCAGCTAAAATGATAAAAGATCAATGATGCGACCAAGCTGGGACTCGAACCCAGAACCTTTGCCACCGGAAAGCAACACGCTAGCCATTGCGCCACTCGGCCTATCTTATCTTTGTTGAAAATCGACCCGAATGCCCTCCCTAAGTCTCTTAGGCTGGTGGTGCCAAAGATGCCATAGCCCCCATAATTATTCTCTCTTCTTTCATCTAACCAACGAGATAAGCAAGTAGCTCATAGAAGAGATCTGATTCCTGTACTATTTTCAACTTGCTAACATTGACTCATGGCGTCCATGTCTGAAGCAACTAGTACATACGGGGCTACTTCGACAATCATCGGTCATGGTTAAGAATGTATTCAGAGTGGCCTTGCTGGGTAGAATGTGATTACATAGCATCAGGAGGGTCTGGCAGAGTAGACAAGCCTGTCGTATCTAATGCAACGCAACAAGAGTACATCAACCAATCAAAGACACACACAATCAGAAGCGGCAATCGGAAACGTCGTGGTGGTCAAAATAATTGCTTTTACAGAATCTACAATTTTACTTGTTGGTCCACGAATGCAGTGTTCATGTGACACATGGCATGCGGCCAACCGTAGTCCCAGCACACTAGGCCCTTGGGTATCTAAACACAATTACGCCGCCGTCCTTGATGTTCGCCGACCCACGAGACGACGATGCGTCTAACAACGAGCTACGCTCACTCATCATCGTCATTCAGTCCGAAGTCGTCGTCGTCGTCGTCATTCTCTCCCATCCCCTGATCATCCTCATCGTACAGGTGGGACTCGTCACCCATGTCGTCGTAGTCGTCTCCGCCGCCAAACTCATCATCCTGATGCTCGTATTCTTCACCCTCTAGAGGTTCGATTTCCTCCTCGTCCTCCTCCTCGTGAATGGTCCCGTCAATCACACTGGGCGCCTTGCTGGTCGGGCGGCTGGCAGCTTCACTCTCCGGCCGGGACCCCGGGTCACCCTTATCCGGCACGTCAAACATCTGCCTGATGGCGTCGTAGTTGATGCGCTTCGAGAAGCCTCGCTCCTTCATGACGTTGACTGCTGCCTCGCCGGGTGTGCTGGCGGGAGTCGTCTGACCCTCGCCAATGCGTGGTCGCTTCTTCCGCTTGCGGTCCTTTTTGGGTTTCTTTTCTTCGAGCTTCTTTCTGAATAGACGCTCTTGCGACTGGCGCAGCCAGTCCTTGTTCTCGTTGACCCACAGCAGCTCCTTGATCTTGATCTCCTCGGGTGTCAACATGCAGTTCAACACCTCGGGATCATCGGCAAACTCGTCTTCCCCGACCTCTGGCGCCATCGACACGGCCTTGTCGGGCTGCTGCTGGAGTGCCCAGATGGAGTGGATGCGGGCGCGCTGCTCGGCGTTGCTGAAAGCCTTGGCGTGCTCGTACGTCTCCGGGTCGTTCATGATCTCCGAGATCTGCTCCTCCATCTGGGCCTCGTCCTCCTCCCACTCGTTGTCGATGGGCAGAGAAGGCTTGGGTTGTCGTCCGTTCTTGCCGCCGACATCCTGTCGTGACGCTTCCTCGGTCTGTTTTTCTGCATCACCAAACTCTTCCGCCAAGCCTTCGAGATGCTGGGTGCTGTTCGTGTCTCGCAGAGCCGGCTCGTCCTGAGCAATCCGAGAAGGGAGTGGGGGGATGATGAAGCCGTCCTTGTCTCGGCGATATTCAACAGCGGGAGCGGTAGATAAGTCTGGAGGGGGGAGTGAGGGTGCCGGTGGGGTTCTGGTGTTTTCGCCTTCATCTGTGACCTTGCGTTTGCGCTTCTTGCCCAACTCCTCCTGCTGCTTCTGCCAAGCCTCCGTACCTTTGTAAAATGAGGGCGGGTCGTGCGAACTGGAGCTGAAGTCCTGTGACAGAAAGTCCTCCACCGTCATCTTACTGGCCTCGGTAACATTGAACTCTTGAAGACGTTCTTGGATAGTATGGGTCGTGACCTTGACGACGTAGACGACTTCTCTGGTCGTGCGCCGAAAATTGTGCATTCTGGCGGCTATGAGTAAGCATGCACCACAGATGCCGGATGGGCGGCGGCCCATGACGATCCAGTCCTGCCTCATGCGCTGGACGAGACGGACAGCATCTTCGGCAACCCTGTTAGTCATGTGCTTAAATTCGAGCTTGGAGGCGAGGCGGAAGAGGATGTCCTCGGGAAACACGGGGGCCTCTCCGTTGCCAAAGATGTAGACGACCCTGTTCAGAGCCTTGAAGGCGCGGCCCAGCTTGAAGACGTTGATCTGGGTGAGGTCGGCAAGATCGATAAGCATGATCTTGCAAGGTCGCTCGGTGCGGCAAGCAGTGTAAAGGCAGACGGCGGCAACCATGACAAGGGTGCGGCCTTGGACAAAGTTTGCCTGGGATGCGAGCTTGAAGACCTGCACGGCGGTGTTGACAGTGTTGTCGCTCAGGTTGAGCCTCTGGGCGTAGCCCTGCATCAAGGAGCGAGCCTCGCGGATGGACTTTTCTCGATCGTCGGAGCCGCCAACGCGGCGGAAGGCAGGGCCCATTGTGCGCACGCCGGCCTGGTCGGCGGCGATGTAGCTTCCCTGGACCATGGCGGCACCCGAAGAGGTCTCGCCGAACTGTACTTCGGCGACAATGTTGCTGTCGTCAGCGACTCGACCGCAGGTCTGGCACACGCCGTCGACGACGTTGGGCTTGACACAGGTTTTGTTCGGGCATTGTGGGCGGTTCGAGACGGCGACTGTTGGGGCTCTGGAGCGGTTCAGTTGTGCTTGTGCGACAGCGCTGGCAGCGGCAGCAGCGGCGTTTGCCTGTTGGCGTTCGGCTTGTTCACGAATGGCTCGAATGCGGTTGGGGGGTTGAAACGGCTTCGACTTGCCCACCGTCGGCTTCTGGGATTTTTTCGTGGGTGTGAGGAAGGACGACATCGTGCCAGTGCTGTAGCCCCTCGTAGGCAGGACAGTCGGTGTGTCACGAATCTTTTTTTTTAAATGATTATTTTTTTTTCTTTTCTTCCTGTTACTCTTCTACTCTGGTTGCTTCTCCAAAGAGCTTTCGAAGGGTAGGACCGGAAGGTACTGCAAAAGGGCAAAACCAGAAAAATAGGCGGGGTTCCGACTGATGGGAAATGCAACGGCGTTGATGGTCTTTAACGGCCCTCCTCCCCCTTTCTCCGGTCGGTGACAAGCGCTGCTTGTCTACTTGCGCGTTGAACGGAGGCCAATTGTCTGGGAAACAAGGCAACCTGTTGCGGGGAATCTTGGACGCGTTTATGTGACGCGGGCAACAGTGAGGACGTTGGACGAATGGAGTGTAAGTGAATTGAAGACGACCCTGGCCAGGTCTGTCTGGTCTGTAGAAGGAGGGAGGGAGGAAGGGATACTGGTGGTGGGCGGAATGAAGAGAGAAATGAAAAAACTAGTGGGGTCGGCGACGAGATGGTCGAGCGGGAGAAGGTGCGAAAGCCAGAGTTCGGACTAGGAGGACCATTATGGGTACCGGATGCTGCTGAGTCATAACTCTGATGGCCTCGTTTCCTAAAAGGGTAATCTTGGTTGCTTTCCCCCAGTCTGCTGAGGTCGCTGGTTCGAGTCTCCTCTTGGTTAGGTGACTACCTAAGTACTACTCACAGTATAAGAGTTCGCTAATATAATTCATTTCAACATTGTCTGGTCCTACTTCCAAAAAAAAAAAAAAAACTACCCTTTTCTTTCTCTCTCACCCCCCCCTTCCTCCCCTCTTCTTCCGTTGCCCACTCTTTTGAGAAGCCTTACCAGGATGCAATCAATGTGTCGAGAACCCCACTGCCCCATTGGGAAGCAGTCAGCGCAAACCAGTAGCTTTCTTCAGATTCTAATGTAATAGTAGGTACTATAGTAGTGTAGTAGCGGAGTCTCCGCCGTCCACCGAAGTTTAGCCATCCAGTACATACGCACGCAGTACTGCCCGCCGCTGTAGATCGTGGTCAAAGCTGCCTCTTTTATGCTCGAATTCTCGGCCCATCGGACCGCCTCCGGCGTTCACCCCGGAGGCACCCCGCGTGTTTCCTTGCTCTACCTGCCTAAATGGGTACCTAGCTAGCAACAAATACATCGTGGTGTTCGTCGAGTGCGGGGCAGCCCGCGTCAACTTGGCTCACACCACACCATGCATACTGCAAGTAGTAGCCACGCAGTTGCTTGTGACTTGGCCTAGATATTTAAACCTCGACATTCGCAACTGGAATCTCCTACCGGGCCAAAGGAACACGATCCAACCTCTCACTAGCACTTCGCTCCGTTTCGATCCATCTACTGCTGCCATCTCGTCCATCATGTCCTCCGAGCCCTTCACCCTTTCTGCCCCTCCCGACACGGACGTTTGGAAGAAGCCCCCGTCTACCTATTCCTACAATGGTAACATTGTCCCAATGATGATTCTAGAAACACAAGTATAGTTGCTGATGGTCCCAGCCCCCGTCAAAGCCTTCCCAGCCAAGTCACTCAGTCAGTTCATATCCGCCAAGGTCACCTTCTCCGCAGACTTTTCGGAGCGATATGACCAAGCCGGCCTGATCCTCACATTCGACTCTCTCTCCGGTCGCGATCGAAGGTGGATCAAAACTGGCCTGGAGTACTACAACGGCACCCAGATGCTCAGCACCGTATCCTGCCATACCTGGGCCGACTGGAGCGTTGCCCCGCTCGCCGCCCCCCAACACATCAAGCCCGTCACCATACTTGTCGAGAAGTCTCAGGACGAGCTCGGCTTGAGCCTCTGGGTATACTATGTGGGCCCGGACGGCGCCAAGCAGCCGCTACGTGAGGTTTGCTGGGTTTACGGAGACGACGACGCGTCAGGCAAGGACTGGAACTTGACGGTTGGTGCTCTGGTAGCCCGGCCAGCCAAGGATGCAAAGGGCGATCTCCAAGCCCATTTCAAGGACATGGAAGTGCAGTGGCAGTAGGTTTCACTTTACTGACGTTGTGATGCTGTGTTCATGGTACGGTGGCGGTTCCTTGAACCCGTCCAAGTCTCAATCTCTGTCTCAATCGACTCAGAGACAATTCTCTTGCCGTCCACTGCTTTTCCGATTGTCAGAGCCAGTGATATGTGTAAAACAACTCCAAGACTTTTGCTGCTCACTCAACACCTGTGCTGGGATCAAGCGTTGCCTGGAGGATCTAAGGGGTTAATAAAGAGAGGTCATATTATCAACCAGAACTGTTTTTCTGTCCGCACAGTGCTGGTAGCGTGTAGGAAGATTCCATTGTCTGACTATGTTCTAGTTGCTTGCCCCTTACGAGGCAGCAAACCAGGTCTGATATATTGCGTGCCGTAGCCGTCTTCGGCTCATGAGTACCACACCTGTGATTGCACCTCTCCTTGGTTCGACAGAGGTCCGATTCAAACCCCAACTTCAACAGCGCTCATTATCTGACACCTCTACGGTAAGTTCCTCCTTCGTGTAATGCCTTTCGCAAAACATGTCAGTTCTGCGCTCCAAAGCCCCTGGCTTAAAACAGTTGGGTATCATTCGTCCTGACCGAAACGTCCGCTTCGATATCTTTCAACATTACCCTCAAGCCTGGCTTCCAGGGTCATAGTACGTCCCATCCGACCCCGAGGGTGCGGTCGTTCCTGTTGGGACATTGGCGCCTGCCATCTAACGCTTCTCATCTTGTGCGTCATGCTGTTGTTGCGGCGTCGTCATGCTGGCGGGAACCATGTAGATGGGAGCACCAGCATTGCGACGCCTGGTTTCAATGCAGGCTCGGACAAAGAGGATAAAGTGGTTGAGTCTGGGAATCTTGTCAATACCACGGTAGTAAAACTCTAGGCCCACAGCATATGTACTCACAGCGACAGGCAGGTAAAAGCTAACGCGACGTGCTCTTCCGTGGCCACGGGCCAGAAAAAACTATAGACGCTGAAGAGTGCCTCGCATACTATCGCAATCGTAAACACCAGCCAGAAGATCAGGTGTAGGCCGACGTGTGCACCGGGGATGGATTCCTTTCCTGCCTCCCCTTGCGTATATGGTGATCAGCTCGGCCACGTCCCAGAAGATGGCGACGACGCCCTTTTACCAGTCAGTCAGTGAATGAATGCTCTCTCTCTCTCTCTCTCCATTGCCGCGGCCTTGAAATTGCTTACCGGGATCGCACTGAAGAACAACAGATAGGGGTTCGAATATCCTAGGGTTACCAACATGTGGAGTGTGCTGCCAATGACCATGGTACTGAAGGCGATGTCGCAGCCGCGGATAGCAATCTTGGTGATGTGCTACGGTCTGCTATAGAGAGTTGCATTCTGGCCACCTTGGCTCTCATGCGGCACATCACCTTCCAACTCATCGGGGTTGCGGTCTTGCGGCTTGCCGGGCATGGCGAGGGCGAACGAATGAGCCAGGTATGTGTAAGTGGATAGTGCAGCACAGCAGGACTGCACTGACAAGGCAGCCCGGGAGGATTGACGGCTTCCCGGAAAGGAAAAGAGCGAGAAAAAGGAATTTGAGTTGCGTTACTGCTATAGTTCGCGGAGAAACAAGAGAAGCAACCAGGACTTCAGGTCGGGCGAAGGGGTTTCCGTCTCATTTTATCGCACGACTGCGCCGCATGATACAGGCATTCAGCGCGGTTGGAACCGTGTGCCAAGTTGGCAGGCGAACAAACCCTGGTTGAAATCAACTGGCAGCGGAGGACATACATGGCCTCCTCATTGGCCCAAGACTTTGGCTCCTAGGGTCTTGACTGGGACCCTGTTAGCAGTGCCGTTGGCTGCCTAGAAAGAAAAGAATGCTTGCTCGGTTCCGCAACCCAGCTGCCACGCGAGCCTTGGCGACGGTCTCCGGTAAGAGTAGGTAGGCAACATCGTCAATTGACCCCCGAAACTAGCTTACAGACCCGGGTGCCAGACGCGATACGTGAAGCCTTGGGACCATTGTGCCTCCTCACTTAGCGCACCCTCTAACCTGTTCGGTTCTCACCCACCAAGAGTTCTGCGTTCTTTGTTGCCGGTCAGGCTTGAGAAAGGAAGGGTATGTTATATGTGCTATGCCGAGAGATGAGTCCCTTGACTGGCTTGTCTTCTGCGCATCATAGAGAACATCGACGCTCGCCGACTCGGGACTCTGCTCTTCCACTACCATTAAAAAGCAGCCAAAACCCAGTACACTGGCCCTGGATCACTGCGATGATGTGGCGCTTTGGCGTTTCGGGGAACGCATGCTCAGCGGTGTTCCGCCTGACAAGGTCGAAATAAGGAATGCATTGTTTGCCCAACCTACTACGGCCATAAGCCTACTCCCTCTGCAACACTACCACCAAGCCCATGATTCCCAACATCGCCGTCTTAAGCCAGGGGTATTCGGAGAGAAGGATCGTGACGTAACCGACAAAGGGGATGTATGCGACGACGCTGCCAATGATGTCTTTCCGCACAAGGAAATCCTGGCCCTTGGCGTATAACTGCATTATGGTTAGCGTGTTCTCTTCCGATATTTCTTCGGAAAGGCGGCTGGTGCATACCTCCTCGTCGCTTCCTTGGTTGTTGTCGCCTTTGGTCAAGAGCTTCGCTTCGGGACTGCAGAAAGCATCAGTCAACTGCCCAGGATGAAATGCAAGTCAGAACGAGATGGGTATCTTGAAACAGACCCTGCCCCAAACTTCCGGACCACCCTATGGACAATCGGGATGTCCTTTCCCTTGACTTCGTAGACAACGATCTCGCCAACTTCGGTTTCTTGGATGATGTTGCGGTTCCAGAGGAAAAGGAGGTCTCCCCTTTGAAAGGCAGGCTCCATTGAGCCACTGAGAACGACGACGATCGGGCTAGGAGAGTCGGAAATAACTGAAAGACCCTTCCACATCTAGATTGACTGTCAGCAATGGGGGGTCACGCAGCAAGGACGTAGGCGGGAAAACGAGGTGGGACGAACCATGAAAGCCGTGGAGAGGATGAGCGCGAAGTTCAGCAGCTGCGACGCAGCTTGGCGCGGGTTAGCAAGACCTGACAACATGGTGTCGGAGGTTCAGTCAAGTGCGGACGGCGGTTGTGGTGGGCGGTGGTGGTTCCGACAAGAGGTGTTGGTCGGATCGCAATGTTGGAGTTTGGAGTTCTGGCCAGCAACGCAAGAGCTGCGCCAGCACAGGCCAGCTATTAGCTGCTGCTCTCTTTGACGATCTGGAACGTGTCAACGGCGAAGTACGTAGCTTTTCTTATCTTATCGCTGTTGTCGACTGGGCTGAAGGTCACGCACAGACCGTCTATCTTGCGCCTGGTCGGTCGCCGTCCACGATCTCAACTCCCTCCCTCCCTCTACTAGTAGCCTCAGTGCCTACTAAGTATATACTATACATACCTGCAAAAGCAAGCATAGCGCAGTCTCGGGAGAGCAAGACAGTCAGTTGCGTCTTCAAGTCGTGGGTTCTCGACCCCAGGAAATCCAACCGTTCTGCAGGAGTCTGGAAAAGTCCAAATCATTCAGGCTGCATCTCGCTGCAAAGGCACAGAGTTTTCAAACCAATTCTGTTCGACCCAGTATACACAATGAAATTCTTCTACGATCCAGTTATCGGAGGTGATACATCTGCTTGACAGGGAAGGAGGACTCAATAGAACTGGGCTCTTGTCCTCACGAACGGGCATTCTGATGGCTAGCTTCCCTCTCGAGGGATAGGTAAACAAACACGTACCTAGGTAAGTACCTAGACGGCTGGTGGTGTCTGTTGCCTTCCTTCCTTCCTACCTATCTAGATATTCAGACTGGCCATCGTGGGAAGGCATAGTCATGGCGAATGTCTCGAGCATGTCGTTCCTCCCTTCAAAGGCTGCCGCCCAGCCTGCCTGCCTTCCTTTGGCGAAGGCTGAGGTCAGAATGTCAGTCAGTCATGGCCGGCCAAAAACAAGCAAGAAGCAGCGCTCCTTCTAAGCATCTTCCATTTCCATCACCCTCCAAGCCCATCCCCCCATCTCCTGTTTTCCTTTAACTTGACATCCCTCTCTCGGTCTCCTCCTTGGCCTCATTCTTGGTATTCGCCGAGCAACAACCTTCTCCGCCAGACTTTGGGATCCTTTGCTCAAACCGTCTTCTTTTCCGTATTCCACATTTCGAAAACCTTCTTCTATCTCTTGTTGTTCGGTGTCAGCCGTCCCAATGGACGCCTCCGTCACCACCCCCTTGCTCCACAGCCATGCCGACTTGGACGATGCTCACGGGTTGCCAACACCCGCCTCATACGGCCAGATCCAAGATCATGTATGTTGCTTAGCCGCTGTTTCGGTGCGGGCTTCGCTTCCGACCTCGACTAACATCGCCTCTAGCCTGTTTTTCTCCGAGCGTGTCATTCTCCCTGGCGATCGTTCCCCCAGAGCCTCTTGTGCTGGGTCCGAGGTGGTATTGTTGCCTACCTGACTGCCGTCGGCGCCATGGTTCTCGACTACAAGCTACGCCAAGAGTCACCATACTCGAATTGGCGCGTAGTCTTTGATTACTCCGTCGTCACCTTCTCGCTGCTCTTGTCCTACCACGCGCTTGTGCTGGTACGTTGATCAAAACCATCCATCCCACTTGTTTGACAGCACCATCTAGCTAACATTGGCACTTGCTTTCAGGGCTGGACGTACACCCATCTTTACCATTCGCACATTGAGGAAACCCGCACTGGCTGGGAATACTGGGCGCTGAGGGCACTGTCGCTGCCCTATGACATGACCAGCCTTCGCAGACAGTTCTACTTCACCTTGTTCTACACCGTTACCACTGTTTTTACCTTCATGAACACCGTCATCTACTGGTTCGTGACACTGGAACACGATGACAGGGCTACTGGCGAGCCGCCCCAGCCTCAGCCATCCGGAGGCTCGGCCGTGTCATCCATGATTGGGGACTCGTTGGGTTACGAGTGGACTCGCTTGGAAGAAGCTCACAACGACGGACCACACGAACCATGTAAGTGTTTTTGGTCCTGATGATGTTGGGCAATCTAACAAGCTTATGTTAGTCACGGAGATATTTGGCAAGGGCTGGTTCAAAGCTTTCGTCATTCTAAACCTGTTTGGCATCACATCCATCATCTCGCTCCTCGAGATCTTCTACCTCAATAGCATCAAGCGTCCCTGGGTGAGTGGTCTCGTACATGAATGCAACAGGACCATGCTGACAGCACTCAACCCGATAGGCGGTCGGTGCACACACTTTGGGCGTCATCTTCTTCGCAGGCCTTTATCTCGGTTGGGCAGCCATCGGCAAGCTCGAGACTGGTGCCGATGCATTCTACTGGCTGAACGAGAAGGAGATTGGATCCCGTGAGGCCGTGGTGGCATCATCGATTGGCTTTGTCATTCTTGCTCCCATAAGTGGGTTACCCTGTACCTTGCGACTTTGGACGCGACAATGCTGACTTGTTCTCTAGTGTCCGCATTCATGTACGGTCTCGTAGGTATGCGCGAGAATATTGCCCGAGCTGCCCACACAAGACGGGTTGCCGCCGCTGCCGCGTTGGCGGGCCAGTGAGGGACTTTCGGCCCAGACGGGTCTTGTCGGAGATGAACGGGGGGCATCTATCGGGCGGTGTGGACGGCGGTGACAGCCGGTTCCATCGGTCTTGGCCAAATACCTGGATAGATGCCTCAAATTGTGGGGGACGATAAGGCACACATCGGGCTGGAGTCGATGAGAGTGTAAGGTACCGCTCAAAGCGGTGGAGTGGGAAGATACCCGCAAGAGTGAACATACGATTACCGAAATAGCCTAGAACATTATGACTTCCAACACGCAACTCCTATTGCCGAACCGAGGCCCCATGATGGTGGGACAAACACATCGTGATTGCTGGAAAGGGTAGTACACGACTAACGAGGAGGTCAAGTAATGGCGTAATTGGCGATGACGGGACGGGACGCGAGGGGACCAGAATCAAAACGGGGTCGAGGAGCGGTGTTGAGGCGGTGATGCATGTCACTGAGCTTGCCCGGCTGTGAAGATTGGCGGAGGGGCAGGGATTGGGGTAGGCGGGCGAGCGGGACGGGGTCCTGGTGGCTCTCTGTGATTGGCGAGGGCCGTTTTGTGCCTGAATCTGCCCGACTAGCGGCATACCTACGCCAATCTAGAAGGGGGGGGGGCAAGAAGTCGACGATATGGATCTGTCCGAGGAGGGGGGTTTCAAGGATCTAGGGATCACTTACCTGGTAGGGGAGGGGAAAAGCAGGGTGTTGGGCTCAAACTCGTTTGAAGGAGGGGTGGGAAAGGGACGAGATGAAGAGGAGCTTAGAAGTTGAGGCCGAAAGCAGTAACGGAGTGTGCCTGACTGTCAGAGGACCGGCGTCGTCTTTGCCGTCGTTCATGCGGGTTGGGGAAAGCTGGATGATTTTAGGCTGCCGCTAGCGAGACAGACTATTGAGACGACGAGGTTCTCGAGCATTCTGGCAGCGCTTAAGAAGCCAATGCGAAGGCGTCGAGTTGAGGAAGGTTGAAGCCGAGAAGTGCTCAGTCGTGGAAGAGGCAGTGAACCGAAACGAGGGACTGCGTCGTAAGGCATCTACGCACAAGTTCGGGTCTCGAGGTCTCGAGGTCTCGTGAGGTAGCGATGAAGGCCTGAGGCAGTTATCCAATCCCGAGTCTCTGGGGAGCCAGCCGTCAGGCCATGCATGCCATTCATGGCAGAGAGGAAGACGAGACGGCTGACGAAGGGGGGCAAGTTGCAGCACCCCGAGCTTCCAGATGCTGCGAGGACGAACGTAGACGGCAGCCATGGCAACCATCCGCATCATGCCGACAAGACGAACTCACCAACCGGAACGGCAGAAGTTGAGCCGCCGATGAGTTGGCAGGCTGGCCCAAATTGACACACAAGTACCTGATCAGACACGAACGTTTGTCGGGCACTCTGGGTATCAGTACAATCGATGCCACTCGGCAGCATGAATCATGAGCCAATGATGACTACCGCCGAGCAGCCCGTCGCTCGACCGCCCTTCTCGCGGCTTCTCCCAGCGTCCACGAAGGGGGTGTTTCTGAGATGCCGCAGGCGAGGCCTAAGGCGTCGATGAATGATGAAATGGATGAATGAGAAGGGAAGCCTCCGTGCAATCCAGTGAGTGAGCGAACGAGCCCCGCGTTGCGACGACCTCACGTGTGCAACTGGCGACAACGCATGCGACGATGGTGAGGTGTCTCGGGGTCGATGTCCTTGGGCCGCCATTCCTGACGCCCTCCTCCCCCCCTCCCCCCCCCTTTTTTTTTGCCTGCGGCTAACTACACTACCTGGGTAGGCAGGTAGGTAGGTAGGATGAAAAAGGTACATGGCAGATGTACCGTTGCTGCCAACGCACCGGAAGTCATCTCGGGGATCGGAGAAGGGACGGAAGGGGGGGAGGCCGTCTGGTCTGGCCTCAGGAGGTAGGACCGGTGACGGTTCAGGGGCCGTCAGATCGCATCCACTTTGTACCGATACCTGCTTGGCCAAGGTAGAGGTCAACGGGAATTGAGCGCGCGTTAGCGGCAGGATCCCTTCCGGTTGGAGGAAGAGGGAGAGGGAAGCGCTTGTCCGTTGGTGATGGTCAATTCGGTACGTATCCTCGAGTGCGCAGGAAGTTAGGTCTACTGCGTATAGGTACCTAGGTACCTACCTTCCTCAACGCTGTAGGTAGGTAGGTAGGTTAGGCAGGCAGGAGGTAGGTGCTATTATAGGTAGTACTTACAAATAACATGTCACTTTTGCACACAGCCGAGTCGAGTTGGATCGAATCGGGAGTCGTCCTTCCTCAATCAAGTCCGCAGTTCCTCCCTCCTCACTCCATGTACCGCCCGGTGAAGTAAGTCACTGGCTGACGTTCCTATTCCGGTAGGCGTTAGGCGGCGATGCCTGCCCGCCTGGGCTCTTCCATGTCTGCCCGGTCCTTCCTTCTGCTGTAGCCTGCGGGCTTTCCCGCCAAAGAGCGTTCACGGTCGTTCAGAACAGGTTCCAACGTCAGCAGTCGATACCTACCCTGTCGCTGTCCCGCCCACCTCGCCGTTAGTACCTTGGGTTACTGTGCCTCTGTCTTATCACGGTACGGCTCTTCATTAACACAACGCAATAGATGCCTGGGCAACCCCCCCCCCCCCTCTCCGAAAAATTGCGGCGGTTGGGCTGGCGGCAACCAATGACACGCCTCCGAAGAAGAGGTCGAGTTGCGGAGGCAGGCAAAACATCACCAACTTGGCGGCACGCTATAAATATGAAGGCTCCCCCTCCGCAACCACCCCTCTTCTCTCTTGTTCTCCCCTCCCCCCCCCTTCACTCACAACCAAAAAAGGGTCGCAAAGTTGCAGTTGGGAATATCTCCTTGGGTCGTTCGTTTACTGAATAACTTCTCCATAGGAGGCATCTCCCACCCCGGACCCCCAGTCAATCTTTTTGTGTGTCACTCGTCCCTCACTTTCTCTCACACTCTCTCTCCTTCCCCCCCCTCCCCCCTCTGAACAACCACCCCCCTCCTCCTCCTCCTCCTCTCCTCCGTCACTCCCCCTTCTCCTCCATTCGCTCTTTTCGTCACTCTCTACAAGTCTTCTTATCTCAGAGACCAAGGCATATAAGGACCCTGGGCAACGCGCCCTCTATCGATCCAGGTTTCTTGTCTTCGCTCTCTATCGTCCCCATTCGAGTTCACATTCCTTAACCATAACAACGTATACAACACAACTTCTTCAGATCCCATCTTTCTTAATCACAACCGACCGCCGTCATGTCGTTGTTCAAGCGCACGTTTAGGTCGCAAGACCCCAACGTTCGCGTCGACAAGACGTCGAGGCTGAAGAAGTCGAGCTCGATCCGGGATCCCCAGAAGATATCGAAAATGCAACAGTCCACAACGGACAACAACAGGCCCGCCATGGCCCCGCCCGCCGTCCCCGCGCCGCATCAGTCCAAGTCGGCCAAGGTGGCCAATAAGTCCGTGGCCCCCTCGCCCATCGTCACCCTGACCGTCGGCCGAGAGGGCCGGCTGTTTGCCGCTCACGAGGACGTCCTCTTTCAGTCGCCCTTCTTCGAGGCCGCCTGTCGAGGTCAGTTCTTTGAGTCGCAGAGCAAGAGGATTTCCCTCCCCGACGAAGAACCCGAGATCTTCTCCTCTGTCCTCGAATACCTCTACAAGGGCGACTATTACCCCCGCCTCGTGCACAACAGGCACCGCAACTCTTGGGAACTCGAGGACGCCGTGAGAGGAACTCCCCAAACTTCCCCCAACCCCGCCGAACACCACAGAGCTGGCCGCGCAGCCGCACAGCCGCCCACTCCCACAACGGCAAATACCCCGAGTGAGGCGACAATCTACGTCGCGGGCTGTCAGCAACACATCCTCCGTGACACCGTCATCTACTGTGCCGCGGAGCGGTACGGGCTCGAGGAGCTCAAACGCTTGGCTCTGCGCAAGCAGGGTCTGCAGACCGGCATCGACGTCGGCACCATCTTGCGCTCCGCCCAGTACGCCTATGCCCACACCCCCGACTCGGATTCGCGGCTGCGCGCTCACTACCTTGCCCTGATCATCCGGTGTCGTAAGACATTCAAGAGGAGCGGAACCATGCAGGCCGAGATGGAGCAAGGCGGCAGCAAGCTTTTCTTCGACCTGTTCGTGGCCATGTGCAACCATCTCGACGACGTCATCGATCACAGCAACGCGCGAACACCCAAGACCGTCTGAGAGATTTCATCTTTTTCTTTCCCCGACTGTTGGCTTTGAGTTAATTCGAACCAGCCGTCAGAGAGAAAACACATGTGCAATTACAAAGCGAGCATGGTATTACCACGGCGTTAAACCACGGACTGTTTCTTTTCTTGTAACATTTGGTCATTTTGGCCTTCCGGGATTGCATCACAATGGAAAGGAGGTTGTTTGAGAAGCGCGCGATCCCAAGGAGGTCTGATTTCGTGTTTTGCCGGAGCGTCACTTTCTCCCCTCTCTCCCACACCAGATTGGAAAAAACACCATTCGGGAGCTGTCTTTTCTTTCTTGGAAAACCCATCTCCACTTCTCACCGAGGTTGGCCGAATCCTATTCTGGTGGTTTTGACGGAGTTCGAGAGGACTAATACCCACCGCACATGAACAATCCTCCCCGCTCCTCTCTTTATACTCCCTCCTCTTCAGCAAACCCTGAGCCAAGACGATGCCCGATACAAGACTACAGCACGCGGGCCTTGGTGATTTCGTTTCTCCCCACATCGCTGGCGTTTCACCCTCTGAGACTTGGCTAGTACCTGCTCCGCGTTCACTCGTAGGCGGCGGCGAAAGGAAGTCTCACGGCTTCTCATCAGAGAGAAGAGAGGATAGACGAAACGGGAAACTTGCTGCCTTTTGATTTTTTTTCCACCTCACAAAAACCCAAAAAACAACAATAAAAAAAAGACGCCACCTCCAGCACCAAGCTTGGTCGTTCGGGCAACTACTCGATCTGCTTGGGACCGACACAACCCGCGGAGGTGGTGCAACTCTTCACAACTCTCAACTCCCCATCGGAAAGGAACCTGGCGTTTTCATTCGGTATTAGACATACCCGGGGGCACACATCAGCATGGTGCCAGCAACCATACAGATTGTGTTTTTCTGTCATTGTCTTTCTCCTTGATGTACGGATGTCGAGAGGCAACGCGGCATGTGCCCGCTCTCGACTCCAGGGCAAGCCGAGAACATGGAAAGGGGGGGCAAATCTTGTACAATCAACAGCGTCCAAGGAACCACAGGCCTGGACGCTGTGCCCTCTCTTTCTCTCTTGGCTCGCTACGCCAAGTCTAGACCAACACACACACACACAACAAAAAAAACGGAACATCTCCCATACAACAAACAAAACATGTCAGGATGGACAACTTTGGCACATGTTTTGAGGATCTCATTTTGTACCCCGGGTGATTAATCATTTTCGGAGGAACGGTACGCGCGGTCTGCATCGGTTTCTGCTTTGCAACATAGCTGGCGATGGATAGATATCTTGATGATGTACTTCGTCGGGGCTTCTCCCTAGTGGACTGGCCCTCGACCGGCTTGAGCCCTCGTCAGGGCGAGGTAATGAGAAAATCGGCCACCTCATGCTTGTTTTCCGATACCCCCTTCCCTGTGACTGTGCGCATGCTTTAGGAGTGACACGACGAGCCCTGCTGACGACTGTTCCCATAGAGAAGTTGACTGACCAGTCAAGAACTTATCAGCACTTCTCTCTCTCTCTCTCTCTCTCTCTCTCTCCCCTCTGTCCCTAAACTTCAAGGCGATGATTCTGCCAATACGGCCAAAAAGGACCACATCTCAGTCTTTCACACACGTGCGGTCTCAGGTGCTCACTTGCGATGGATCGGTGCCGGCAGTACTTGATACAGGCGCCCCCCCCCCCCCATCGATGTGACATCAACCGAGCTTCGCTGTGCCAGTGATCGTCTTTTTCTATTTTATTTTGATTTTTTATTCATGCTGTTGGACGCATTGACAGTGACACATTCAAGAGGTGTCTCGCGAAAGAACCGTAACCCTGTCAACCGTGAACGAGATGGAAGTGCGTCGCGCTCCATGCAGCACACCCCGGGGTTGACCGTGTTGACCGACCAAGCACGCACGCACAGCAGGATTCGGAGTCGGGGCAGAAGCCCGTTTCGATCCCTCGGCAGGCGCGTGCCGGCTCGCCCGCTCGGCCGTCGGCGGTTGCGTTTCGTTGGCGGGCGCACCCCGGTGAGACATCTGCATGCGCAGGGCACAATGCGGTTTACACTACGTAGTAAGGGACACGGGAGATGGCGACAGCGAGGGTGGGGGGTGGATGTTTGGTGATATATAGGGAAAGGGAGAGAGTGTGCGCGCACGGCATTGCTTACCCCCCCCCCCCCCCGTTCCTTGCATATTGACATCAGCGAGTGGGCAGGGTCTCTCTCCCCTCTTCCTCGGAGAGGTTTAGACGGATTCGAAGGACCAACATCGGCCTTTCGCCCCTCCAGTCGGAACACAGGCTTGATCCAACGACGGCGACCCCGACCAGGAGTCGCCGTGTTGGTTTGTGTGCTCGGTTCCGCCTCGCATAACGGGCCAGCCTTTCAAGGCGCATCGGCCCCAGCAAGTGCGAGTTTGCCTTTTCCCTTCGGTTCGTTCCGTGGGTTGGCTTGGTTTGGCTTTCTCATGCGTTGTTCCCGAGAGGAGGCGAACGGCCTGGGTGTTTTTCCGGAAAGGCCCCCCCTCTCTCTCTCTCTTTCCCTCTCTTCAGTCGTCCGTTTGTGTCTGTGGCATCATGCAGGTAGGTGCAAGCGCCTTTTTGGCATCGTCCTATTGGGTCTTTCTTGTTTGTTCTTGGTTGTTGTTCCAATCCTTCCTTTTTATTCTTGTCCAACTCCCGTCTGGGGTGCTACTTCCCGTGCCTTGTCCCACCTTTAGGGTCTTTTTGGAGCATCCGCCTCGGGCCGGAGGAGAGGAACCACGGCCCTGCAGCTTGGGATTGGTCAATGGCTCGGACAGGTCGAGTCAGCGCCATGGATACCTAGGTAGATAATACACTGCTTACGGAGTACCCACGTGCCTAGGCATGAATGTGCTTAGGCTGCTGTCAAGAAAAGGGTGGCTATTGTTGTTGTCTTCAGAAGCGGTCCAAGCTGACATGTGTGTGTGTGTGTGTGTGTGTTGTGAAGGATTTGGATCTTGTCGGCAGCAGACAGACAGATAGACAGACGCAGTCACACAGGACGGCATCGTGGAATCGACGGCTAAGCTTTAACGGGGAGCCTTGGCTGTGCGCGCGCGTGTGTTTCTTGGGCCGCAGGCCACCCCTGTTGACAGACCCGCTACTTGTAGTCCCGTGCACCTATTAAGATTTGCAGGCGATGCCTTGGGAGGCTTTCTTTCTTTCTTTCTTTTCAAGTCCCTTTTTTTCCTTTTTTTTTGGGGGGTTTTTTTTTTCCTCATGGGATTTTTCGTTTCGTTTCTTTGCTTTGCTTTGCTTTGCATTTCTTTTCTTTTCCTTTCATCCCCCCCCCTTTCCTTTCCTTTCCTTTCCTTTCCTTTTCTTTCCTTCCCGCCTCTCTTTTTCGGCTTTATGTGGGGTCTAATTTTGTCTCTCTCGTGTGTTCTTGACTCTTGTTGAGCCCGTCTCTCCTCTCTTGGTGCGGTTCGGCTTATCAGCATTTCCCCGGCCCGCCAGCCTGTCAGCCCAATTTGGATGGCACCTAACCGTACATTGTACTCGGTACTGGGACACGGACCGCTCTGTCCCACCTTTCTCTCCTGCCTTACACAACCGGGCTATTTGATTCGTAGAGTACCTACGTAGCTACGCAGCATGCTAGTACTGACTACCTACTATGGTAGGTAGGTAGCCAGTAGGTGGATACGATGCAGTAGGCAGTCAGGTAGCATGCAATCTCGTGTCACCCCTGCTCTGTCTGCATCATATCTTCCGTTGCCCTGGGCTCAATTAATCTTCTTTGCATCACCTACGGACGTTCTGATTTGTTGATACTTCCGTCCTCTTGCTTTGACGGCTCAGTGTGATGCACACACGCGCGGGCATTACATTACCTACCGGTTCACTTGGAGGTAATCCCTGGTTGATGCTGTTCCATGCAACCATCTTCTTCAATGCGAACAAGGCGGGAAACGTGGCTTGAGACAGCGCAGAAAGGAGGAGGGCGGGATTCGGTCATGGATGTCAGTCATTATGATGGGCTAGTCATGCCAGTTGCAAGACAGACAGACAGACACTACGAATAGGGTACCTAGAAACAGACGTCCAGCCACCAAACAAACAAACGCAGCGGCGTCAGTCAGTCAGTCAAGAGCAGTGGCATTGTGCATCATGACCTCGCGGTGAGACGAAAGCGCAATTGATAATCTCCGTCGGGCCACGCTTGCGGCCATTCCAGCCCGATTGACTTGACTGACGACGCCACGCACAGCTCTCTCCCTCTCTCCATCTCCCTCTCTCCATCTCCCTCTCTCCATCTCCCTCTCTTTCTCTAGCTTCAAGTCTCAAGTCCCGTGCCATGGGCCGTTTGCCTGGGCCGCCGATCCCCAACGTCGATGCGACGCTGAGCCTTTCTCGCCTTCGCCCATCCCTCCTGCCGCAGCTTCCATCACAGTTTCCTTTCCTTCTTTTCCCCATCCGACCACCCCACCCCTCCCCCTTCTCCTTTCGGCCAGACCCTCCTTCCTCTCTCCAGGCTCCATCCAGTTAGCAGCAGTCCATGCCCAATCCAGCAAAGCCAAAAGGAAGGAAATTTACCTACACTACTATATCTAGGTAGGTAGGTACTATCCGTACGGATACATAGTATGTAATTGCTCCCCCTAAAGATGCCGAATCTTCTCGGTTTGTCTGTCTATCGCTTTGATTGTGCCACATACGCACTCCCTCCCCCCCCCCCCTCTCTCCCTCCTATCTTTGTCGTTTGACCCGGCGCAACGGAGACACCAAAATAAAGCGGACGCATTCCTTTAGAGCACGGCCCTCGCCCTTTCCATGAAGTCCCCTCTCGGTCCATCAATGCGAGCAGTCGAGACAAGTCGAGACAATCCGCTCACGAGATAGTGTACGGAGTAAAGGCAGGCACTAACCATTATCCCATCCCCTGCCTGCCTGCAACCACACACGCACGCATTGCATACGAACCCGCCAAAAAACCCCCATATCTTCCTCCCCTTATACCCTCCTCTTACCTCACTCTTGCGACGCCGCTGGCATCAACCCTGAACATCTTTCAGGCGCGCCGGCCAACCTTGCTGCTGCTGCTGCTGCGTGCTCCTGGACAACGGATGCTGTCTGGATGCTGGATGCTGGACGCTAGCCACCTGTAGATGCCGGATGCCGGGTGCTGGACGCGACCCATCTACGTTATACACTTTAGTATGTACCTACCTTCATTTCCTCGTGGGTCAACGCTCCTTTACCCCCTTGACACGTCCAACCCGTCAGTCACACCGCGTACCTGCATCAACCTTGCACTTGCTTGGTCGCGACTTGGCTCTTTTGCCGTGCGAAGCTAGCAATCCATTGGTCGACCATCAACTGCAGCTTTGCTTGCATGCTTGCATGCTACCGATTCCAGAAGTAATAACGCCCGCCTTCCTACACTAACTGCACTACTCTCTACCTAGGTACACCCACTAGGTACGCGTGCTGAAGGTATTCCTTCCTACCTAGGTAGCTCGCTCGCACGAACGCATCCCCGATCCAAGCATCGCACACACACACACGCACACGCACACGCACTGCAAGGGAGGGCGTGATCCGCGCCCGCCCCTAGTCCCTATCTAACCAACCAGCCGCCTAGGTAGCCAGCTTAGCAGTTCCCAATCGCTCCTGTCACGTTCATCCTCCCCCGGACCCTCCCTCTCTCTCTCTCTCTCTCTCTCCCTTCCTTCGGCCTTGTTTTGTTTTGTACGTACAGAGTACCATCTCTGTACGACCGACTACCCTACCTGCCTACCCACTCGCCGCCGGCTTACTCCATCCATCGCTGCCACTCGGTCCGGTCCTGCAGCGAAGCGCACCTTGCTTGGTCTGCATTTCGCACACTTACTCCCACATTTCTGCTACCCGCCGCGCCAGTCCAGTCTGTCTGTCTGTCTATCTATCAAGCAACCGGTCCCGTACCTTCTCCTGAATCCTGAGGCTGGCCCCTGTGCCATCCTGCAGCCCGCGCGTCGTCTGCAGGTCCATCCTCCGCCTCCCTCTTTTTTTTTCTTTTTTTTTCCCCTTTACCCCCCCCCCCCCTCGTCATCATGGACGACTACGATTCCGCCCCAATACCCTCCATCCCCCACCGCTATCGAAACCTGCAAACTCCCGAACCTCACATTCCTCGGCGTTCACTTCCATCTTCTTCTCGACGCGCCTCCGATGCCGTTCACAGTTCCCCCGAGGTTATCTCTTCCTTAATCACTAGTCTCTCCGTTATATCTGAGCCGGCCGAACAGCACTTTGAGCATAGCGGATTGAGCCCCCCCCTTGCCGTATCCCCTAGCCAAGGCAGCTTTGGCGTCGACTACGGTGCCTACCAACCCTCGATTGAAAACCTCCGAACCGCCGACGTTCCCTTTGACGAAATACCCGCCGCCGCCCCTGTCATCAAGACCTCCAAGCCACCCTCTGGCTTGTCGCCCTTGACCGCTCCCAAATCACCCTCTCGCGACCCTTCCGGCGGCCTCAGGTCTCTTCTACGCAGTGCTTCGCGACCCTCTTCGAAAGGCTCACTTGGATCGCGGGACGATGCCCACAGCATAGGCAATCTTTCGATAGAACGCGGCGTCGCCCCCACCCCCGAACTCAGGCACCAAAGCTCCTTCGACAGCTGGGGCAGGAAGCAGGGCAGAAGTCACAAGGGCTTGATGTACATGAGTTCCAAGGAGCGACTGCGAGACAAGGAAGAAAAGAGGCGCCTGAGCGTTGGCGACCGTAGGTCCAGCAGCTTCACAGCAACCACCCTTCGGCCAGACCCCTTCCTCGCCGAGACACCCATCCGCGAAGAGGCCGCCTACAGTCCCGAAACGCCCACCCGAGAACGCCCCCGCAGGCACGGCATGGCGAGCCCGACCACGACCCTGGATCAAGATACCAGTCCCAGGCACATTCCCGCCCGCGATTCCTCCCTTTTCAAGACCGGGCCCAACGCCAAGAGGGGATCCGTGAGATCTTCCAGGTCCAAGAGAGAGAGCAGCAACAGCAACGACGTTATATTAGAGGCGGACGAGCAGCTTTCTACCGCCAAGTCGTCGCGGCGCGAACACATGTCTCGCCACGCTTCCGAGAACGATCTGGCTAGCGCCTCGGTCGATCCGCCCTTCAGGTCTTTCAGCCGCCCGTTGTTCCACGGTAGACACACCGAAGAATTGCGGTCATCAACGGGACCGTTGGTCGAGGAGGACGTCGAGGACGGGGCGCCGTTCCCCGCTGTTGCCCAGGGTCGCCGTCGCGATGAACTGGCTGCTGACCGAATCAAGCGAAAATCAGCACGCGATGCAACGGACACAGGCGAGGCCATCAAGATTAAGCGAAGCAGTTCCAGGCTGAGACGGCTCTCGCAACCATTGAACCCCAGGGGAGAAGAGCCGGCTGGTTCACAGAGCTTGGCTGCGTCACCCGACACTCGCAACAGCATGCCCACTGGGTACGAGCGCCCTCGCAGTGCAGACTCCATTGACGATGCCGTCGAGTCTTACTTGTGCTCTCCCCGTCTGTCGCAAAAGATCCGGCACCCGCAGACCGGCCGAGTCATTTCCTTCTCCGAAGTGGGAGATGCCGATGGCTCTGCCGTATTTTGCTGTGTTGGCATGGGGTTGACGAGATACATCACGGGGTTCTATGACGAACTCGCCCTGACGCTCAAGTTGCGCCTCATCACCCCCGACAGGCCCGGCGTGGGCGACAGCGAGCCGTACGCTGACGGGACCACGACGCCTCTCAGCTGGCCCGACGACGTCTACGCCATTTGCCAGGCTCTGGAGATCACCAAGTTTTCGATCCTCGCTCACTCCGCCGGCGCCATTTACGCGCTGGCGACGGCTCTGCGCATGCCCCAGCACATCCGTGGCAAGATCCATTTGCTCGCGCCGTGGATCCCGCCCTCGCAGATGAACGTGTTTGGCAATTCGCAGGCGCTCCCGCCGACCAATGCGATCCCGACCTCGCAACGGATATTGCGAGCACTTCCCGCGACCTTCTTGAAGGCCGCCAACAGCTCTTTCATGTCGGCAACGAGCAGCTCCATCACAAGCTCGCTACCCAAGAACCCCAGACGAAGCAAGCGCAGATCCACCACGGCGATAGGCCGCGAGACCCACCCCGACAAGGAAAACATGGGCATGTACGACCGCGCCAGCCCAACCGAAGATGCCTTGGGGAGACCGACGCCAACAGCGATGGAGAACATGGATAGGATTCGGCCGGACGGCGCGGCCTCGGCTCAGGGGCACTATGGTGCCAACGCGCAGGTCCTGACAGCCGCATCAGATGCGTTGGTGAACAAGGAGCGCCAGTCCCTCTACGACACCAGGCTGACGCATGCCATCTGGGAGCTGGCGACGACAAACGCCAACCCTGCCGTCGACTTGCTGGTCTGCTTGGAACGCAGACACACCATCGGTTTCCGATATGTTGACATTACGCGGCCTGTCGTGATCCATCACGGCAGCCGCGACACGCGCGTGCCGGTCAATAACGTCAAGTGGCTCGGGAAGACGATGAAGCGGTGCGAAGTCCGCATCCTCGAAGGCGAAGGCCACGGTCTAATGGCCAGTGCCAGCGTCATGGGTGCCGTGCTCTTGGAGATCAGCAAGGAATGGGATGATTGGCTGCGTGCCACGAACAAGAAGGACGACCGCGGGCGGAAAACCGGCACGCGGTAAAGGGGAGATGCAACCTTTGCAGTGATTACTGGGAATCACCGACCGGCGATTCGAATTTTCTCGGCGGCCCATTCTCTCGACATTTCTTTTATTATTCCACCCTCCCTTCCCCTTTGGGAATGGCCTCTATTCGTTTCACGATTCTACCCGCACCCTGCTATATATCCATACCCGCACAGGGTGGGACTTTGACAATATTTCGAGATGGAGCTCATTGATGATTTCTTTTGTACCAAATACCATTTCTGTACAGCGTCGGCGTCAAGCCCGCCTGGAAGCTTGCTGGGATAGGCAGGCGTGTCCCGAGGGCGAGCTTCGGGGAAGGCAAAGGCGCGGTCGGAGACCAGAGACCCGGCGGCGGACCGGGAGGATTCACGAAAAGTGTTGGTAATGGTTTCTGCGAATGCTTGCATGTAGTATATATATAGATTAGCCTGCCTCACGCGATGCACAGTCGCCGGCAGACGCCGAGTAATATGTTAATACGATCTCCTCTGAGGACTTGGAGATATGTCATTCCTCCCGGGCATAGGCCATGAATTGATTGAGTGGCAAATCTTTTGAGATTGTTACATGGCTGAGGTTATTGCGTTCATACAGAGGAACTCCAACTGTTTTGAAACGGCAGTCATACAATGCTCGGCCATAAAAAGGTCGGGTGGTTTCCCAGATCAAGACTTTGGAACCCATGCAGTTGTGGTTCGGCATAATACAGCCAATGACTTACGAGTTGGCGACTTGCAATTGATAACCGACGAGTTGCAGCTTGGTCGACCTGGACGTCTTGTCGGTGATTCCCGTCATTGAACCAACCCAAGCAACGGTGATAAAGACAGCCGCCATATGTCCTGGCGTTAAGTGGGGCCACTTCCGGCTCCGGACCGGTCGAGTCGGGGTTTTGGCGGGTCTCTCTCCTCCCCCACCCCCCCCTCCAAACCTCCGTGTTGGCGGGATCAGGACCGGCCGTGCGCGGACAGGAGGACCATGCGCTCCTTCGCATGCGCAAGGGACGAAATAATCCGTGCGTCTTGAATACTACTTTCCCCGGAGCTGCCCATCCCCGTGGTAACTACCTACATTAATCTTGCGGGAGACTTCCTATTTGGCACATGTGGGGGGGGGGACGGGACGGAGCACTCACCTCACCCACCATCCTTCACGCCCACGCGACGGCCCTCCTACGTCATGGCTGGCCAACGTGCGCCTCGATGCTTAACGATCCCCCCCCCCCCCTCCCGGGGTCCTGTACTCCCGTACAAGGCGCAACGGTCCAGCCCTGTCGCGAAGATATTGAACTCTTCTAGTTTGTGGCATCTGTTGTCGCGCTTGACTCTTGACAGCATTAACTAACGCCTCGTCCTCGACCTGTCTGTCGACTTAACACGAGACCTTTGCCTCCCCCTCCCCTTCAGCAATCGCGGCTCACTGACACCCTCTTCACCCGCTGCCGGCTCGCTCGACCCTCCCACCACCGCGCATCTCACCTCGACACCACGAGTCCAGGAGCCAACCAACTGACCACACACAAAAAAAAAAAGGAAAAAAGGAAAAAAAGCCCACAACGATGGATACCCTCCTCTCCCTCCCGATCGTCTCATACTTCCTCGCGCCCTCGATAACGTCCTGGACCACCTCCCTCAACCTCCTCTTCTTCTACATGACCTGGACGACCCTCGTCCTGTCCCACGGCCCCCTCAAGGTCCAGCTCGTCGGCGTCCTCGCCCTCCGCCTCGTGCTCTGGCTGGCCCCCTCCCTCATATTCCTCCTCTTCGACACCCTCATCCCCTCCGTCGCGGGATCCGTCAAGACCGGCGGCCCCTCCGCCCTCCCGCCCGCCCACGGCCCCACCCTCCTCAGGGTCCTGCTCCTGGCTCTCTTCAACCTCGCATTGTCGGCCGGCGTCGAGGGCGCCATCGGCCTCGCCTACGCCTCCTACTTCCACGAGCCCCTCTTCCGCGCCTCCACCGCCCTGCCCCTGCCCTTCCAGCTCCTGAAGCACGTCGCCTGTCTCATTGCCGCCCGCGAGGTCCTGACCTACTACCTCCACACGCGCGTCCTCCACGGCCGTGGCGGCCGCCGCCGCTCAGCCCTGGCTCGGGTCGCCAAGCTGCACGCCTCGTACGCCCACGCCCGTGCCGCGCCGCCCTTCTCGCTGATGCTCTTCGCCGACCACCCGCTCCCCTTCCTCCTGCACCGCGTCGCGCCCGCCCTCCTCCCCGCCCTGGCCCTGCGCCCGCACCTGCTGACGTACTTTCTGTTCGTCGGCTTCTGCGCCGTCGAGGAGACCATGGCCATGTCCGGGTACAGCGTCGTGCCGGGGATCGTCATGGGGGGCATCGCCCGCCGGACGGCGGCCCACTACGCCGCTAAGGGGACCGGCAACTACGGCGCGTGGGGGGTGCTTGACTGGGCGCACGGGACCAGCCAGGGTCACGACGACGTCGTCGACGACGTGCGCGCCGAGGCGGAGAAGCACCGCGTCAGGGAGAGGGGGGGGAGGGCGGCCGGCAACGGGGCCGAGGCCCTGGAGAATGGGATTCAGGAGTTGACAAAGGGCCGAAGCCGCAGAACGAAGAAGAACGCTTGAGAGGGGGGGAGTTGCATCCGTGACGTTTTGATGTGAATGGGATACTTTGAACTGGGCTTCAAAAGTCGAAAAGAAATATGCAGTTGTTTGTTGTTATGTGTTCCCAAGGATACCCCCCCCCCAAATAGCCAACACGTCTATGTAAATATATATATGTATCGAAAAGTCTACGCCCGCTCAATCGCTACCACTTGTAAGGACCCGGATCCGTATGCGCCCCAAAACGGCTCTCCCTCCATACCTCCCTCTCTTTCTTGCTGTATACCCAAAATCTCCCGGGCGGAGGCGCAGGAATGGCAGCGTCTATGCCCACGCGTTCTTCTTCTTGAACCACTTGAGCGTCTCGAGCGCCGACTGCACGCGCATGCCCAGCCTCGCGTCGAAGACGAAGGCCTCCCACGCGACGACCTTGTCGAGCCACTCCTGGCACTCGTCCGTCTTCTTCCTGCGGTAGTCCTCCACGGCCTTGGCCTGGCCCTCGGCGTCCGTTGGCTCGCCGGCCGCGGGCGTGCGCTCGTCCGGCTGGCACCCCTCGAACCAGGCCACGGCCGCCATCTCGTAGTGCGCCATGGGCATCGGGTACTCGTCCTTTGTCGGGCCCTTGAACGCGGCTCTGCCATGTTTGTTAGCTTCGGTATTCTGCCCCCCTCGTCTGGAAAAAGGAATGACGCATGAGTTGGCTTACCTGTCTGTGTTCAGGACCTCCGTCTGGAGAATGGTCCTCGCGTCCTCGAACCGCCCAAGGGTCCGGTATATGGCCGCCAGGGAGATGGACCGGATGGAAGCCTCATCCGGGGTGTTCTTGACCTTCTCCAGGGCCTCAGCCGGCATGGTGCACCGCTCCCAGGCCAGGCTTTTGGCTGACTGATTCAGCTCCTCGTCGTTCATCCTCTTGGTGCCGTTCCAAAGATTGACCATCTCCTGCGCGGGGCTGACGGCGACGGCGTCCGCCAGGTCGACCTTGAACTCCTTGGCGCGATCCTCCCACTTTTGGATCTTGCGGGTGATGAAGGTGTCGAAGGGCAGCTGGCGCGCCATGAACTTCTTCCGGCCGGCCATCGTCGGCGCCTTGCGGAACAACTCCTCGGCCTTCTTCTTCCGCCTCCGCATCTCGCCCTCGTCCTTTCCTTCGGCATGGAACGCGTCGCGGTAGAGCTCGAGCTCCGCGCAGCCGGCCATGTAGTAGTACAGCGTGTGGCTCCAGTCGTTGAGCTCGAGGCAGTGCAGGAACGTCTTCTGCATCAGCTCCCAGTCCTGGTGCGACATGGCGGCGAGGCCCAACTCGAAGCAGTTGAGCGCCGTCACCTGCCGCATCTTGGACGTCTGGCCCGTGGTGAGCAGCTGAATGGCGTCGGCGAGCCGGCGCTGCTGCGCCATGACGCGGGACTCCTCGACGCGCCACAGGCGCGAGTCCGGGTACCGCGTCCGCATCGACGCCAGCAGCGCCTCGCACTTCTTGGCCGGGTAACCGACCATCTCGGCGTCGGTGTCAAAGTCCCGCTCGGCCGGCATGATGTCCGCCTGACCCATGATGCCGTTGTAGTAGCCGAGGAGGATCAGGCCCGACACGGCACCGTTGAGGTTGTCGAATTGCGTGCTCCTCCACAGCATGCGCACGCCGCGCTCGCGGTCGCCGCGGAAGCCGACGACGTAGAGGAGGCGGGAGAAGGCGGGCGGGACCATGCTGAGCATGAATAGGAGCATGCCGAAGCACATGTTGGCACCGCTGTGGATGAAGGCGTCCACGGGGTTAGAGAAGACGCCCGAGTCGGCCTCGGAGTCTTCGGCCATGGGAGACGAGACCTGTAGAGGTGCCAGCTTCGCGTCGCCGGAGGCGGGCGTTGAAGTGCCCGAGTTCAGGTCGAGAGCGGCAAGCTCCCGAGCCGGAGTCTCTGGTGCCGAGCCGTTCGACTTCTTCTCCACCGGCGTTCCGGTCTCCGACCTGAGGACCTCGCTGGCGTCGACGAACTCGACGTCGCTGTCGTCGTTGCGGTCCAGGTTGGCAAACTCCTGGTCGTCGAAGCTGCCGGGCATCTTGTCCTCGCTCGGGGGCGTGTCCGCCTTCCCCTTGTCCTTCTCCAACGCCTTGGCCTCCTGCAGCATGATGCCGTCGAGGGTGACGAAGGCCTTGCGCAGCTTGTAGAATCCCTTGAGGGCCTCGGTCAGGCTCTCGTGAAGGACGGCAACGACGGCGGCCATGAGCTGAGACTCGGCGTGGATGAGCAGGAACTCGGTCCCTGGCGGGTAGATCCTGCTCCTCGAGGCCTGGCCCTCACGCTCGGCCTTCTTGTAGTCCGCCCAGGCCTTGGCCTCGGTGTCGGCCAGCCGCTTCGAGGCCTCGTTCATGACCTCCTTCTCGAACCCAAGGACGGAGCGGAGAAATGTCGTCATAGACAAACCCAGCTGGTGAAAGGCCGAGTCGCCCTTGCGCAGACGCTCTTCGGCGCCGTCCATGTCATCATTCATGATTAAGGCTGCGGCCGCCATGGCATCTTCAATATCGGCCATTTCCTTGGCGGTCAGCTCCTTGGAGGAGAGGTTGAGCGACGACGAGGCCGGGCTCGCATTACTGCTCCCCTTGGCCGACGAGCGGAACCATGACCCCAGTCTACTCATTGCGATAAGGATGGCGATGCTGAGAAATGAGTGTTCGAGACGTGGTTAGTCCCGAAGGAGAGAAAGTCTAGCTGTCGCAGGACTTTTTTTTTTTTCTCTCTCTCTGGCGGCTGAGTCGGGGCGTCGGAGTTGCGAGGGCCACTGGAAACGGGAAGTGCTCCGGCGAGTCGCTGACGAGAGGCGTGGATCCCAGGCGACGGGCTTGCAGCGCGCTGAAACACGGGTCGGGAATCCGAAAGTGGGCTGCCGATGGGCGTGAGTGATGTCGTAGCCGGTAACGGCTATTGAAGGGGATCTGTCCGGACCTTCACCGTGGTTGTGGCTGTCGGCAGTGGAATTAAAAATGGGCACGAGGTGTGACCAAAGGCTCTCCGGAAGGCTGAGGTTCAAGAACTGCAGGGCCGGAAGCTAGAGACTAGGGATAGGGAGAGAGGAGGGGGGCTTGGGAGCTATAAAGCTGTCAATGTCTTTAGCATATAATGAAAGATTTGTGCTGATGAGTCGGTTCGTGTTGACGAGGAAGGTTAGGTGTGAGAGAGGGGGAAAAGGCGTGCTAAGTATCATGGGTAAGCAGTGTCGAGCAGGCTCTGTAGATGACGAAGAGATTAGGGCTGGTGATGGTGGTGGAGGAGGAGGAGGAGGACGGATGGGTTGTTAGATCAGCAGTGAAGGTGAGAAAACTGGTTGGAAATAGAGTGAGGTCAAGGTATGGTAAAGTATATACATGCAAGGGGGGGGTTAAAGGTAAGCGACGACGAATGGAGTCCGGTTAAACAAAGTCAGGGGGTAACAACGTACTGAAGAGTCCGTGGGTGAAGCGTGGAGAAACAAGTAGTGTTAGACGGACGAGCCGTTCGCAAGGTTCGTCATTGACAGGCAAGGGGATTAAGTTGACGTGAGTGGTGGTGGTGGTGGTGGTGGTGTCGGGAAAGAGGTGCGCGTGGGTATGTGCACAAGTGTGTACAGCTCATCAAATCGGGATGCACGTATTGGGGAATTCAGATTTCAGGGCATGAAGAAAGGCAGGCCTAGTTGGAATTGTTTGCCTGCTTATCCGTACAGCGTGGCGCGGGGCACAAAGGGGGGTTGAAGGAGAGGTTTAGGCGGCGGCGGCGGCAGTCAAGTGAATGAATGAACTGGAGTGGGATTCTTAGAACCTGGGGCTAAGGGCGGATGGGATGTAATTATGTATGTGTGTTAAAGGCGAAGACGGTAGAATGCGTTGAGGGACGGATAATTAGGTCGGCAGCGACAAAGACGCCGTTAACTGACTGGTTGGTGCTTGCTTGGTGCTCAGTCTAGTTGTTGACGTAGCCATGTGAGCATCTCTGAAAAGGCGCAATTTTGGGGTAATAGGCTTGAGGAGAGAGAGAGAGAGAGAGTTGAACAAAAAGAAGCCTGCCTCTTCTTTCGCTGTCGAGCTACCTACTCCGCCTCCTCCTTGAAGGGACGGACCACTAGTGAGAATCCCTAGCTAGGTAGGTAGCTATAGCCTAGCCTATAGGTACCTACCTAGTTACGAAGGGTGCAAGTACCTACCTAGGAAGCGTCGTGTTCAGGGTTTTTGACTGCCCGGATCCTATGTGGCTGGGTTGTCCGCTTCCGCGTCCGCATTCGCACTTTGGCCCTTCGTCTTCCATTGTTGATTACCTGGTTTATCGGCCAATTGATCCATCGCTCGCTGCGGACGGTGACCTAGGTAGGTAACTAGCCGCGGGGTTACCATAACGGAACTCTCGGATGCTGCCAATCTCCGACATGCGCTACTTACTACCTATTCTATCCGTACCTACTAAGGTATGTAGGTAGACGGCGTCTTTTCGTCCGGTCCGGTCGTTCATCATCCATCGTCCAGCCACTTCGATGATTGCCCGAAACTCGCCGCCTCTCGAGGGAATGCACCGTACCGGCCGATTCCAATGGGCCGTTGGTGTCTAGTAAGGTACGTAGCGCGGGAGCTGATTGACGATACACGTGTTATTCATTCCTAGGTAGGTAATTAGCTAGCTACCCACGGGGCTGGGCAGTGGACATCGCAGGCTCAGGGAGCCCTAGCCAAGACATCACCCGCTAACTGATTCCTGCATCTTGCATTGCAGGCAGAAGCTGGCAGCGTGAGTCTGTGACTCGCAAACAAGCTACGCAACCACTTTCACCGTCTGGCTCGCGTGACCAGCATCCTCATTTGGAGGGGTAAGCGACAGCCGTTACCCCTAGCATGATACACCATGATTCGAGAGTTTGAAGGGGGGGGGGGGGTCCAGAGATTTCGGGAGGGGTCCGGGAGACCTGGAAATGGTCTCTGATGCTGAGTCGGGCTGCGCTGACTGACATAGCCTGATGTTGTCTCGTGCGTTACTGGACGTTGCAGCAGCTGACTGGCCTGTCAGGTCGGAGCTAAGGCTGTTGGAGAATCATGTATGGGATTTGTTCCTTTCGAGCCCGTCGTGTTGTTGTTGTTGTTGTTGTTGTTGTTGTCGTTGTTGTTATTGCTGTTCCTCCCTCAAACTCGGAATGGCATTTATTTGGATGGTAGGTAGGTAGGTAGGTAGGTAGGTAGGTATATCCGATCAAAGAGAAAGATGTTTGTCGGTTCTGTCGCCAAGCAACTACCTGCTTCCTTCCGCCTTGAGCAGTGACCCTATGTACCCTGCCCCACCCGCTTCTGTGCTGTGCTGTTTGTTTCTTCTTTCAAGAAACTTTCAAGAAAGGGACCGCGAGCAGCGACTGCACTCGCCATCTCTGCCGCGATTGTGACCTCACCTCACCCCACCAAAGCCTTAAAGGCAGCTACCCCGCCATCGGCGGCCGACACGGCCAGCCGATTCATTCCTCCTCCTGCAAAAACAAGACCAACCACAAAAAAACACAGCCCGTCGTCAGCATCACGACCAGATACAAGGTCGAGCAAGCTCAACTACCGCAGAAACCATATCTAGGACGTCTCCAAAGGCCCTCCCTCACGTTGTTCAACGTCGGCCGGAAGCTCCCGACCCGCTACCGACCCACTCACTAATCACTTTGCCCACCAACAAGAGCTTCCAACCTTGACGGACACCAGCTCCTCTGCACCACCAGACAACATCGCCCATCATGGCCAGCAAGCGCATCGCAAAGGTATACCGCTCATTTTCCAAGCGCCCTTTTCGCCCTCCTCCTTTGCCTTGTCTTACTCTCCAATCCCCCTTCCCTCCCTCATAGCCCACATCAAATCAAGCGAAACTAACCGCCACGACCAACCACCAGGAGCTCACAGAGATCACCGCCTCCCCTCCCGAGGGTATGACTGTCTCCCTCGCCCGCGACGCCGACCTGCACACCTGGCACGTTACCATCGCCGGCCCCGAAAACAGCCCCTACGCCGGCGGCCTCTTCGCCGTCATCGTCGACCTGCCTCGGGAGTACCCCTTCAAGGCCCCCGTCGTCAAGTTCGCCACCCGCATCTACCACCCCAACATCACAAACGACGCCGCCGGCAACATCTGTATGGGCATGCTCAAGTCCGAGAACTGGAAGCCCGCCACCAAGCTCGCCGCCGTCCTCGAGGCCCTCCGCAGCCTCCTCGCCGAGCCCCAGCCCGACGACCCCCTGGAGGCCCGCATCGCCGACGAGTACAAGAACAACCGCCCCGAGTTCGAGAAGCAGGCCAAGCAGTACGTCGCCCGATACGCAGCTGGCACCCCCAACTTCTCCATCGCCGAGCCTGCCGCCGCCGGCACCAAATGAGAAACACCTTCCCCCCTTCATCTGTCCGTTGCCGGTCAAGGCGGAGCGGGCCTTGGGGTCATGGACGGAGCAACGATAGCACAAAAGCACACGTCGGACATGGGTCGAGCGGGCGGTTCGAGCCAGAGCACACGGGGAATTCAACCAAAAACGACGGCGTTTCAATTCTTGATAACGGCGAGCATTACCGGCGTTTGGGTGGGTCAGGCGGGTAGAAGGGCATCTTGGATGTTTCAGGCCTAACGGCTTTGGAAGTCTTTTCAGCTTGGTACAGACACCTCGAGCCGACGAGAGTGTGGCATTGGTCACTCGGGCTTGGACGGCGTCTTTAGAGAGCTCTCCGCAACGATAGAATTACAGGCAGGCATAGTATGTTCTGTCGCGCGGTACGAACAGTGTTTTTTTGGGACAGGTTTCAGACTAGATTGCGCTATGGAAACCCCAGATACAAGATTCGGTCTGTCATCACACTCGCCTGCCTGCCGTTTGATGGATCCCCGCCCCGCATCTTGGCCGACAGCCTGGCCGCCTCAAGATTCCAGAACATGGTTCCACAAATCACCGCATGTGTGGTTGATCATGTATGGTCTTGACCAGCACAAAGAAGAATTTAAGCCTTTGATAGATGCTTCCGGCATCTACTACCCCCCTTCTATAACTTGGCGAGACATTGCTACTTGGTCCCCATCAGGCAATCAATCTTTCGCCTACACCTCTTTGCACCCACCAAAATTCCAAAAATGCTGAGGGGAAGGTGGTGACCGCGCCCCCCCCTCTTTTCATAGTGAATGAATGTCCCTTCTTCTTTTCGCTTGCCAATGCCAAGTGTGCCGCATGCCATGTAGTCATTACCATAAAATGCAAAATCCCACCCTCCCAAACGCCGTGGCTCAATGCATGCATGCAACTCTCTGGTTCTCCCCGTGGGGTTTCTGTTCCGGAATCACAACACCTCCGCCGATCTACCCGTCTTCCTGCGTCCAAAGAGGGTGCCTTTTCTCCGTATGTCTCCTTCGCCTTCAGTAGCGTTGCCACTGGCCGCCGTACCGCTAGTGTACGTGGCCGCCCGTTGATGCTCCGTCTGGACCTTCACCCGCCTCTCCTCCCGCTCAGTGTCAATCGTGACCTGGCTAATGTGGCCGAATCCGTTACGACGCTTGAAGCAGGCTTCCATGAGGGCATTCGCGTCCAACAGGCGACGAGGCATTGCTTGGATGACTGAAAACATCTCCATGGGGTCTGAGATGGATCGGACCTCGGCTTCGCCTAGTTTGAAGATGGCCAGCGCAATGCGGAACAGCGTCTTGGACCCTTCGTAAAAGATGACGTCCCAGACGCGAAGCGTGCTCTCAATTGGTAGGGTGCCAATAAAGCAGCTCATGAACCAGGCTGTCATGCAGAGCGTGATGGGAGGGAGTCGATTGGACGAAATGCTGGGCTGGTTTTTTCTCATCGACCTTGACTTCTTGGCGGGCTTTGCCGGCCGTGCCGCATTCGGGTCAGCTTCCATATCGTCGCCAATCTTGGCCCAAACGGCAGGCATGGACTCTCTAATGGCGTTCATCAAGACACCGAGGTCCACCTTGGAACCTTCAAGGCTCATTTCGTGCGTGCCAGGTAGGTAGACACGGGTGATGACATTCAGGAGCCAGAATGCCTTTTCTTCCGAGTCCATGAACAGGAGCAGCAGACCTGCCAAGAAGTTGAGACTCTGGCAGTAGCCGATGCGGGGGTTGTAAATGGAAAAGGCATGTAACACTCGTCTGAGAGACGAGATTATCGCAGGCTCGTCCTTCTCGTCTGCCGTTGACTGACCCTCTCGCGTAGGCTCCGTGTTGGGCTTCGATGCCATGTTTGCCGGCTTGAACTTGTCATTATCGGGGAACGTCCGGTGAAGGTCCCGTTCGATGGCCTCGACATCTACGTCTTTGGCCTTCTTTTGCAACAATGTGTCATAGAGGCCCGCGTGCTTTGCCAAGATGGCAGGGCCCCCTGCGTAGTAAAACCAGGCCGCCCCTCTCCACTCAGGGGGGATGCCTTTGCGAACGAACCGCTTGGCCTTCGCACTGTGGGGAGGGAATCGTTCAGGATTGTTAGTGATGAGCTCACTCTCTCGCAAAAAGGCCGTCCACTTCTTCCGCCGCCGATCAAGATATTCCGAGTAGCCTTTGTTCCAGGCGTCGTACTGCTGTCTGGTGATGTACTGGTTGGCCTTTTTGAAACCATACCGGTCTCGCGTCCCCGGCTCTTCGATTTCAACTGGCTCGGGCTCCACGGCCGTCTGTGTAGAAGAGGTCGAGGGACTGTCCATATCCGGGGACATGACCGGTGCGTCGGTTTGAAGCGACTTTGCAGAGTCCCGTTTCTTCCTCTCGTCCTTCTCGCCCTTCGTATCCTTCTCGTCCTCCGTCTGATCGTGATTGAGCAGACTGACCTCTGTTGGCAAAGAGGCCGGGTACCCAGAGATCTTGAACATGGCCGTCGAATTGCGGACAATTGTGTCGGGAGACGGGACGGCTAAGGCTTCGGCATGCGCTGGGCGTGGTTCGCTCAGTGCCTCGAGCATTCTGGTGTTCCGCTTGGTGATCTCGGCGGCCGGGACCGGTCGAACGTCGTCGTTGTCTTCGGGGCTCGAGTCGTCTCGAAAGCCCTTCTCGTACATACCCATGACGTCTTCGACACTAAGCTCCTCCCCGTTAGCGTACAGCGAGGGGATTGAGCTGTTTTTGGTGAGAACACTGCTTCTTTCCGTCACGTACGTTCCCTGTGCACTTGACGCAGTCATTTGAGATCGGTAACTCGACCTCATCTCGTCTTCCCCACTCATCCACGGTGCCTCGCGCGTATATACCGACAAACCGGAACTCGCGCTGTCGACACGGCCATACGCCAGTGGGGGGCGGGCAAGGCCCGACGGAGCCGGTGCGGTTCGCAAACGAGACGGTGCCCGGGGTTCGCAGTAGTCGCTACCTGCGGCCGGAAGCGATGCAAACGTCGAGGCCGACCTTGCAGAAGACCCGGACTGACCTCGTGGCCGGGGCCATGCAGATTGATGCAAGTTGGGGTCAGAGCGCGGTTCCGAAGGAGACTGATTGGCTCGTGAGCGGTAAGAGTCTTGAAGGGGCTGCTTGATGCTAGGCCCTCTCGGACGGGAGAAGTTGTCGACCTGCATGGTTTCCATCGAGGAATGGCGGTCGTCGTCGTAGGGAAACGGGGATTTTATCGAGCGAGCGACAGGTCTGCTGGTCCATTCGTCTGCACTCAATTCGTCTTCGGGGTCATGGCCCGCACTCGGAGCCAGCGAGCGGAACGTAGGGGAGGAGGGGTAGTGTCGGTCGGGATCATAAGCAGTGCGTCGAGGAGAGTGCGGCTGCACGTGGGAGTTGAGCGAGTTTTGTTGCATGACAAAATTGCTCGAGTTGTTGGCCAACGAGTCCCAACGCGGAGGAGATGTGGGCAGGGGTTGTGAGTGGGCTCCTGGGAAGTCGGATTCGGGACGCTCTGGAACGTCTGAAGTTGGGATAGGTTTCGGATGGGGCCGCCTTGAAGCATAAATACCGAACTGGCGACGCTTCATGCTGCCCCGACGGTTGATGTCAGGGGCCTGGTCCGTCATGGTTCCCGGGTTAATCTGGACGTCAGGCTGGACAGAGTCCGCTGCCACGGCCATGAGGGTCATGTTGGTTGCTACCCTCTGGCCGTTATATGGCAGCGGCAAACAATACTCGAGCTACTGTACCCACGCAGAACGCGTTGGGGACGGCAGGCGTTGTTTTTTTCTTCTTCTTCTTTCTCGGCGGGTGTCTGCCGACAAGGGTAGTGTATATGTGATGTGTGCTACAACAGAGAGTGTTCAAACGACGGCGGTGCAGGCAGATTGCGGCAAATATTCAAGTTCGTTCCTGACGATACCATTTCGGTATATGCATGAACCTTGCAATGCGTCTGGCAGCAACCCAGTTGCAGTGAGAGCGACGAGCAATGGAAATTGGCCAGGCGGAGTGGGCTCAATGAGACCGTCTGCTCCTGAAAGGCCAGGATGTGGCAAGGTGAAGAAGGGTCGGTGCGAAGGCGATGCAGAAGGAAAGCGTGACAAGCAGGTTGCGTCGAGCAAGGAATGATGGTTTTCCAGCGTCACAGGGCGTGGGAGACGAGGCAGCACCCTGACGACGGTCCATGCGCATGCGCATGCAAACTGGGGGTTGAAGGTAAGGGGTGAAGCTGGAAGTGAAAGATCGGCCAACAGTTGAGTCGTCTGAAATGGTTGGTCGGTTGCAACTTGCGAAACAAGAGACGCAGAGGAGTCAGAGACGGCCCTGACAGACAGACAGGGTGCAGATGCAGGAGAAGGTCGTCTTGTCCTGGAGAAGAGAAAAAAAGGGAGGGGGATCCGGCTGATGTGGCGTAGTATTGTGGTGGCAGTTTCCGGGTCTCCAGCCTCCAATGGGCCAAAGGGATTGAATTGGACGAACCAAAGTCCCTAGCGGTTGGTGGTTGGCAAGAATGTCCGTCTTTATGGGGGGAGGGAGGGGACCTGTTGTCGCAGATGAAGATGCTAAAACTGAAGCGAGCGTTTGGACCCAGACGGGGGCGTCGTCGTCATTGGCTCAAGCTTAGGGCGTGCCAACTACCTCGGGCAAAAACAACAATCGATACAGGTCGCCGTCAGCCGGTTAGGCGATGGACAGACAGGCTTCCAAAGCACAGACAGGATGTCTTGCTTCTTTTTTTTTTTTTTTTTTTGGCGATCCGGAGCAGGTATCAGGACGGATTGGGCATATGAGGCGTTGGCCAAGATTTTCTGAAATGTCTCGGAGACAGAGATATAGGTAGGTAGGCAGGTAGAAAGTTTGACGCGTGCGTCAGATGTTTCGAGGCCGCTGCGGCGTTGCCACGAGGCAGAAGAAAAGGATGGCTGCGAACGGATGTTTGGAAAGCTGGCTGACTGGGCCACCTTTTGACAGGCGGATAGTTGTAGGACCGTGGAGGCAGATTGCAAAGGATCAGGATTGGCCGAGCGAAGGAGGTAGTGTGTGTGCGTTTGTTTGTTGGTTGTTATTGTTGTTGTCGTTTTTCCACAGGAGAAAAGAAATGGCCAAGTAAGACGGGTGAAGCGGGAGAAGCGACGGGATGGCGGGAAGAAGGAAGATGAGGAAGGTGTAAGGAATATTATTCGGGCAAATTAGGTGCCTACGCCAACGAACAGGCGAAAGTGAAATTGATGATGGGAGGGGACTGAGGGAGGAAGGTGCACCCCCAAAGTCCAAATGATGAATGAAAGGCGCTGCACCTTAGGTAGACGCGATGCAGGTTGCAGGTGCAGGAGACAGACCGATGCAGCAAGTAGGTGAGCACAGCTGTGTATTCCGCACACAGCTTGGCAGGCACGACAGGGAAATGTGCAGGGCCAGAAGGAAAGAGGACCCCAAGAATAGATACCTCAGGTGGATGGGTAGGTAGGTAAGTAAGTAGGTAGGTATGACGAGGAAGGAGAATGGGACAAAAGACGAAGACGAAGGTCGAGGTCGAGGTCGAGGACGAGGACGAGGACGAGTGCAAGCAAGAGCGAGGACTGGCGAAGATGAGGAGATTGGACATAGTTTGGATCGCCCCTTACTCTTCTCGCTTGCCGTTATCTCCTGACGTGGCTGTACCTATGCAGATATGGAAATCCAATATCCCGAGATTCGATATTCGCCCAAGACTTGTGAATGAAGCGGACGGGCCAACAGGCGACAAAGCGGTCACCAAATGGACCTGATCTAATAGTACGTAGTATCTTTTGGGGGGGTATATGTTTGGTATCCGCATTACAACCCGCAAATCGCCATGGTTGTTTCTTTGTGAAGACCAAGACGAGCCAGCCGTCCCTCTGCCTGCCTGCCTGCCTGCCTGCCTGCCTGCTCTAGAGGGTAACACTAAATGGGTCCAAAGCTCCCGAGACTAAGACCAAAGTCGACGAGACCACCCACCAACCTGAGCCCGAAAAGGAAGATGCGGCGATGGATTGATTAAAACGGTGAGAGTCAAGAATCAGTACAGTTCATTCTCCATCTCTTTTTCGTCGCTTCTCACATGCACACAGACGGGCTAGGACGGAAAGCACAAAAAAAGAAGAAGAAGAAGAAGAAGAAGAAGAAGAAGAAGAAGAAGAAAACTAAAACTCGTCAATTCAACCCTGGCTCCGCTCCATCCGCGTTGTCATTCAATTTCGCACAACTGCTGCAAAGGACCAAGGTGCTAGCTAATCCTTCCCCGCAGGCGCTCATCAATCATCTCCCTCTCCCACTTTGGTCGATTCAAGGCCGGTCGAGTTGGTCAGCTCGTGCATCCATCCGGTAGCCCACATCCACGGTTCTCCCTCGTCTCCCGGCCTTGCCCCCGTTTCTTCCTTCGAGAAGCAAATTCCATCAAGTCGGCCTAGGTACACTGACTAGGTACTCACTACGTGTTAGGTAGTTATGGACCTCGGCAGAGTGAGTGAGTACCTGGCTCCTCGGGGGCGATCTCGCACCCTTTTCCAGGTACCTGTCTGTTATCCACATCATTGCATGTTTCCTCCAGCGGGCTTCCCGCCTCCCTTGCACCCAAGCCCAATCAATAATGATACTCTGCGTATTACTAGATACCTATTATACCACTTATACTATAAAGCACATTAGTGCGCCCTCGGCTCCTCTCTCTGCTTAAACACCGCATGGACGTGGGCATCCGGGACGCCCAACGATCGATACCTAAATACAGGTACCATGTGCTAAGACATGGGAGTACGACTGCAAGACGACTGACTAATTGACTGCGCAGCACAAGAGAGACTAGGCGGGGACAGCAGCGGCCGTCATCCTTCGACGCATTGAAGCTACGGAAACAGGGAATTCAGGGCACGAGCCCGCTTATTACACTCGACATACATACAGCAACGTCCAAGAGCCTCGAGGTCAGGGCATCGCAGAGCAGCGTGGCAGGCCGCAGAGCAGGGCGGGCAGATAGAAAAGACAATACCGGTAGGCCCGTGGTAACGAGGCGGGCGTGTAGCCGTAAATGAACCCCCCCTAGCCCCATCGTCCCAACGTCAACGCAACCACTTGCAGGGGAAGATGGGCCGGCGCCGCTGCCTGCAGGGGTACTCGCAGCAAAGCATCCACTACCATGAACCAAGTGGCCAGCGGCCCTTCCCACTGGGACAGCTTCAGGGGAAGGGAAGCCTGCGGCGGTTTGCTTACTACCTAGGTACTCAGTATACCTGCATCGAGTAGTACCTGGTACGGATGGCCGACTACTCAAATACGCACTATATAATGTATACAGTACACTGTCTGCCTCGGTACCTGAGGCTTCTGGTGCCTGAAGCTATTCCCGAAGGAGCCCCCCTCCTCCACTGCCCAATAACCTTTCAAATTCCCAGATCAGGGCTCGATTCCGATCCTGACTGACCGAACCTCCCTTTTCCAGAACCGCCGTCGTCATTTTCTTTTTTTCTCCAATCCATCGTGCTGGTCATTCTCTCCTCGTGGAGGGAGACATGACTTTCTTTTTGCGCCAGTTCCCGCTATTGACCTCTATTCTTCTTCCCTTTCTCCGCTTTTTATTATTATTATTATTATTCCAAACTCCTTCTTTCTCTCTCTCTCTCTCTGTGTGTGCGTGTGTCACTTTCTTTTTTGTCGTTCCTGTTGTTCTTGTTTCTTTCTTTCTTTCTTGATATTTCCCATGACCTTATTGTGATCCTCTGTTTCTGACTGGAGGCCATTTGATTTTGACGGCTGACTGCGGGCTCGTCATCCACCAGTCTCGAATTTTCGCCTCTTCCGCCAAAGATGACCGTCCCCTTTCAAACTTCCCACGCATCCCGGGGAATGGCATTACTTTCCCTGATGCAACATTTGCAAGCAAATGAATCGAAGCTACGAGGCCCGCGAAGCCCGTTAAACTCGGCTTGGCGGATACCAATTAGGCGGTTGTCGTGCAAATCAAAGCCAGCGGGCATGCATCATCCCGTCTTCCTCATCAGCCGTTACGAAAGGCAGGCAGATCTCGATGATGGACCCCCGGTATAATATTTGCGGGGAGGCGTTCAAAACGTGACCCGTCGCCCGCTTTCATCATTTTGCATTGCGTTCGCCCAGATATGGCTCCTTTGCTCAACTGCGAACGCAACTGTCTGGGACGGGTATATGATGAGAGAAGACAAGTTTGACCAGAACCACCGTCATCCCGGCATCATCGACGCTCCACCAGCATGCTCTTTCGCTGACTCGTCCGATGAGCAAGCCCAACATCCATATCCCCCCCCCTTCCTGTGTCAGAGCTGTGGCAACCATGGAACATTGGAGTAGAATGCCTCTCGCGGTGTTACTTTACGCTCGACCAGTCAGCACCAAGTTCGTGAGCGAGCCCTGGTTGTCTGGTTGGTGCGGGGGAGCACAGAGCAGCAGAAGCCACCTGGCTTGGTATTGTAGGTGTCTTTATCTTTCGGCCTGTCCCGACCCCAGGCCTTATTCTTTTCTCTTATGCTTGTCTTTCTTTCCCTTGCTTCTTACCATCAACATATCAGCCTTTTCCGGCTTTTGGATCGGCGTTGTCTCACTCTCCCTCGGGCCGGCCATGAGTCGAGAACCCCTAAAGGAGGTGGACGTGCTTGCAGCCCACCAACCACCAAAGAAAGAGATGGTTTCTTCTTCGTACTGCTGGCCACCCAACCCGAGCAGCTAGCATATAGCCAGGGTTCTTGCTTGGGGCGATGATTCCGCCAGAGATGGACAGCATGTTCAACAAACACCGTTAGGGTTGCTACCATATTTCCAAAGACTCTTTGTCCAGAAGGATATTCTCACTTTCTTTACGGGCTGTTGCGGTCGCGTCAGTCGTGGTCGCGTCAACCGCGGTACGGCGTGGCCTTGTTCGTTCACCCCCGGCGCAAACCATTCCTGTGGAGAACCAAGTGATTCCCATTCTACTGCCTACGCCCAGCTTATGCAACTGGTTAACAGAAGCAAGTCGAGTCGCTTCATAGCTCGTTGCCTTCGCACCAGCCAACTCTATCTATATGTCTGGCTTGACTTCTCATTGTTGAATTATTACTATTTTTTCCCCCGCTCTGGGAAATGTTGAGCCAACTTGCCCCTACCTGGAGATACTGCATATGTCGTAGTCGGTAGCCTCTGGGTATGTTCCGTCTTCCTTGTGGTCCTTCCCTAGATATCTAGTGCACGCTCACTCTCCGCTCAATCAACCTGAGTTTTTTCGGACCGTTTCGGCTCATGTCATTCTCGGCCCTGTTTATCGAGAGACGACGTGGCTCCTGCCTCCAAGTGCATACATATTGTCCAGTTTTTCCAGTCAGCGATAGAGTTTGCTGACAGGCCCAGCTTACCTACCTACCTTTGCTACCTACGGATACCTACCTCTATGTCGGTAGGCATGTACACAAGGCTGCAAGTGCAGTGAGTGAGGTAGGGGCCTCAGGCACGGCGCAAAGCAATCCAAGGACGGAAGGCCCAATAGGAGCACGACTCGTGCGAGCGACGCCTTAGCGCACGTGATGACGCTGCCAGGCGTCCCATTGCGGTTAGAATCACATCAGAAGCCAGTTGATTGTCCTGTTTTCCTCCGTCACACCAAGGGTGTGTTTGAAGCGGTATAATGTTAGTGGGAGAGGGTTCCTATTGGCTTCACCAGCTCCTGCTTGGTCGGCAGAGCTTCAGAGCTTTCGTTTCACACAGGGGCGGGCATTGGGTATTACACTACCTACCTACTACCTACCTAGGTAATTAAGGTAACAAGTAGCTACCTGAGCTTCAGTGAGCGGGAGCAACGAGAGCGAGAAGAGACACCCCACTTACCCACCTGCTATAGGTACCGAGCCAAGCAGCGACAAATCAATCGGAACTTTGTCTTTCTTCCTCTCTTGGAGCTGTTGCTGCTGCTGCTGCTGCTGGTGTCGACTCTAAGCTGCTGCACGCAAAGGTCCGAACAGGGATGATGATGCTGCTCTACCCCAGAGAGAGGTCCGAGCTTCCTCTCGCTCGGTGACCAACTACATTACGAGGACGACCTTCGATCAAAGCAGAGCAGGCAGACCGACTTGATTTTCCCTGTTTGGATCTTCCACCAAATTCGACTCTTGCGCCCACGCCCCCTCCCTTCTCACTCACCTTTACCTCCCCCCCCCCCCAAATCTTGTCGTCCTGTCTTCAGTCCAATCGCCGGAACCCCCAGTCATTCGAGTCGAAGCTCCCCCAGCCACCCTCCACCATCTTGGTGCTCCCTCCTCCTACCTACTGCTAGGTAGGCAGAGTGTAGGTAGGTACCGACTCCTCCTCGAGTCCTCGCCCAGCCCGGTTCTTGTCCCCCGGGTCCAGCTCCAAAGCCTGGTATGATACTTGCTGCTCCTTTGGCTCTGCTTCTGGCCCTAGGTATCTCCTCGGGCTGTGGCTCTGGCTTTGGATCTGCCTCGTACACGTTCCCTCCCTCGCAAACGGTATGGCAGAGCGCACACCACCACACAGCTGAGAGGGAGCTCCCTCCTCCTGCTCCTCCTGCTCCTCCTCCTCCCCACCCCCCCCTCTCGCTCTGCCTGCGCACCGCACCGCACCGCCGACGCGCACTCCCTTTCTCCTTCTCTTACCCGTACTCTTCCTCAGCCCACACATTGCGCATCTACTGTGTAGAGAGAGGTACCACCAATCGACACGCACCCACCCACCTCCAGGCTTGCCCCGTCCTCCCCCCCCTCGAGCTTTCCTTGCGCCGGCCTACCTACCTTACGTCCTGGCCGCCCCCCCCCCCAACTTTCTCTTTTCTTTCCGCTTCTCCTACATCCCTTTCCCTTTCCCTTCCATTTCCTGCAAGTTTCCTACTGAAGACCCTTTCTGAATCGCCTTGTTCCTATCCAATTGAACCCATCGAGACCATCTTATAACATGTCGACCCGCAAGAGAAAGCAAGAGGAGGAGGAGGAGCTTGTCTCCCTTCCCGATGACGACGGAGAGGAGGGAGAGGAGTGAGTTTCCTTGATCTTTGCTTCGCGCCCGAGTCCTCTGGAGAGCAACAAGTGTCCAAGTCACGTCCATTGAGATGCTTTGCGCATTCATGCTTCAGTTGTACCTGGTGTCCGTCCGGATGCCGTCGCGACTATGCGCCCGCCTTATGACGGGTAACAGTGACTTTTTGCTCCTGATTGAGAGGTCCTCGTTGTCCTGTCTGAGGATACCGGCTCTGACATGACTTGCGCTCTAGGTACGAGTCTGAGGAAGACGCAGAGGAGGGCGACGACGATGTAGAAGAGGAGGAGGACGACGACGACGAAGAGGGTGACGCCAAGGAAGATGCGGGGGCCAATGGCGTAGACGGTAAGCCTTGCCACCATACTTTTTTGATGGCGCACACGATTCCGAATTGCTTGACGGCCATTGACGTTTTGACACTACAGAGAAAGCTCCTCCATCGAAGAAGCGGAAGACCGAGACCGAGGCCACAGATGACGCGGCCGACGCCGAGGACGCCGCCGAAGAAGCCGCAGAGGAGGCCGCAGAGGAGGCCGCAGAGGAGGCCGCAGAGGAGGGAGAGGACGCAGAGGAGGGAGAGGACGCCGAAGAGGCCGCGGGCGAGGAGGAGGGGGCCGAGGCCGACGAAGAGGAGGCTGCCAACGGCGTGGAGGATGCCCCCGTAAAGGGCGATGTCAAGGCCGTCGACGCACCCGCCGCTACTAACGGTGACGCCAAGGCCGTCGCTGCTGGTGGCGACGCTGAAGAGTGAATGCGCCTCTCTTCCGTCCTACTCGTTTACTCGCAATCCTCTGTCTTTTTTGTATCTCGCCGACATCAGTTCCGTCTTAAGATGCCTTCATTTATCGTCAGCTCGTAGAATAGATGACGAAATGAGCAATCTACCACCTAACACTTTCCGTCTCTCGTCCCACGCTGGTGATATCCTGAATTCGTACATCCACCATCTCGATGAATGTCCGAATGTATGAGTGTGTTTGCTGCAATTTGTAATTCCTTCATAAAAAAAGAATAAGAAAGAAAAAAAAAAACCGCCGGACAAGTATGGTGAAGGCCGTTGGAAAACGGACGGCGGGCGGCAGGCGGTTTTCGACAGCCGCCATCGGAAGCACACGCCGTCCATCTCGATCGCTGTGCACGGATGTGCTCCGTTTCGTGATATTCAGGATTGGCGAAAGGGGAAGGGGGAGAACAGACTTGAAAAAAGCGGTGCGAGCAGAAGCGTTGATGAATTGGAGTGAGCAGCTACATGTACCTCTCCGAGCACTCGTCGGGCGTCAATCTGCACCCGCGCAATTGCCCGACTTAGTACGCCTGTGTCCCCCTCTCTTTTCTTCCTTTCTTTCTTCCCCTCTGATTTCCGTCCGCAATTACCACTCGGTCCAATGGCTTGTTGCTATTCGACCTGGTACCTCACCAACCAAAGCACCCGCTCGCGCTGGTTGATCGATTGCTGAGAGAGAGAGAGAGGGGGGGGGAGATGACGGTCTGCTGGCCGCAGAAAGTCGAGGCCACCCCCTCTCCCATTACGAGCATCGCCCGAGAGAGGTCGCTGAATGAGGGCAAGAGAGGGGCGGGTATCGGGGAACTTGGGGGGCCAGAGACCGGGGGGCGGAGAATGCGTAAGGCATAAGAGGCCAGACTTTGATGATCTAGGGCCCCGAGTCCGGCCGTTGAGGGTGTCGCCTGATGGACCCGCTCGCGATGGATGGAAGGAACGGGGCCCCGTGTTTCGGAGGACTCGGCTGGTGGGTGGTCTGCTTCGGCGCCGGGGATGCGCGAAGTGCCCGCAACACATTCTGCCCCCCCTTCTTCTTCTTTTCTCGTTTGCCTCGATGGGGAAGAGGCGATTCAGCACCATTCTCCACGATACCTTGTTGAACAACATTTGCTTTCAACTACCGCGGCGGTCTAGCCAGCTGCAAAACAGCGGGCAGGCCGCCGACGCCGGAAGAGCGGCGGCGGGTTCAGCCATGCGATGTTTGTCTGTTTCGGGCGATGACTGGACCCCGGAGGTGCTCAGGCATGCTGCTTGTCGAGGCCGCTCCGAGAGCCGAACTCATTATGCGGAAAGGCGCGTCTGTGAAAGCGCCCAAGCAACACAATCCTTCGGGACCTCCCGCGAGAGTCTATGACGGCCTGCCGGAACACTTCCTCGAGACGCTTTGGCGAACACTCCCAGTTGACGACCAAGCGTGGACTAAGCGGAGGCTTTGATCACGGGCGCTGTCGTAGTCGAGTTGGGAACTACGCATTTTATGTTGCCTATATAACATAGAACCTATTGCTGGTCGAAAGTCAGCCGCAGACATGCTATTCCGAAATCCTTGAGGGGCTTCCATACACATAAGCCCACACGTCGAGCCAGCGGTTGACGTGCCATCGCGCCCAATTGCCATGCCTATACAACGGTCAAAATAATTACTATACCAAGTCCGTGTCTTTGCCGCGCCAAACATTGCAAGAGCCACGGGTGTTCTTGGTCTGCTACGCAAGAGCAATCGATTGTGCTCTTTTCCCGCCACACAAAATGGTCGCATGGATGTTGACCCGAGCATTCGATTGCCGCTTTCCCAAAGGGTTGATCATGGTTTGGGACCCAGCGGTGTGTCCGCCTTGCTGAACAGCAGCGACGAGTGCTTCGGTTGATCAGAAATCCGAAGATTCAACGTCCTTAGGCCCTGTAACCCGCCTTCGGAGCACCCTTGACTACCAGCCATGTTCCCTCATCTTTTCGCAACGCGGAAAACGTGTACCAAGGCTTTATGTATCAGTAGCCCATCCTGTCTGGAGCTGTGCTGGCCCGAAGCGGACCAACAGTCTCCATTGGGAAAGTTTGATGCAGCCTTCCAGCCAAACAAGGCTGCGGCTCCGGTAAACCTAGGTTGCGGAGTACCTGTATCGTCTTGTCCCTAAAAAGTTACAACGTATGGCAGAGTTCACCAGAACCGGATGGTTGGCCAAAACGAACGGGGCAATAGCTTCCGGTCGGGGCCAATGGTAAGCTCGCAGGGTGCGGGTGGCGAGCAATGTATCAAGAGACTCAGAACAAGATACGACGGGCACGAACAGGCCCTGTTGGTAAAGTTCGAGACGTCCACGCCGTCAGTCTTCCCGCTGGACCAGGCCTCTTCGACCACCACGCCACTATTGGACAGTACGGCGGTATAAATACGCAAAATAAACCGAGAGAATGAGCCGGCTTACTGTGGCCGGTCCGAGTTGCGGGGGTCCGATGCGACCTTGAGGCGCTTTCGTCGACGACATGCCATCTGTGTTGTCCAATCAGCCTCCCTGACGTCTTGCAACCATTGTACCGTTCACCTGGCCATTGTGGTGTTGGCGGCCTTGCACTAGGATCACTAGACTCAAGTCATATCGAACCTCCTATCCAGTCGGAGCAAGAGAAGGCGTACCGTGGGAGGGCGACCAGGGGATCGTTATCCGGTTGCGTCTCATCGGGCCGTGGTTGTGTACGAAGAAACTCTACCAGGGCAACAAGCTTTGCGGCGAATTCTCGAGTGGCATTCATCGAGCAGGAATAGGTAGCGTTGTGGAGATCTAAAAATACCTACCTGGGCGCGACTCAAACATGTAGACTTCAGATGATTTGACAAACGTCAGTTTACCGTGGTACTGTTCCTGGCTACAGATTTCCAACAAGTCACGAAGGGCAAGAAGACGACGACAAGAAAACGCCCATCGTGACAGAAACACGTAGCACGGATGAGACACACACACACACACACACACACATATCCGGCCACTGGGGCGATCGATGTGTTCTTGAGTATAGTGAACCAGCGCGTCCTGTATCCCCTGAACTGGTGACTGGTTTCTGGAAAGCTTTCGCAATTTTTCCCTCGGCAAAGAAGAATCAACAAGCAACGGGGCTCGGTGGACGCAAGAACCAGCTATGTACATAAAGAGTGTTGGCAATGTGGGGGGCCGTCGACGGGTTCCCCGGCGAGACATTCGCGCGGCTGCGCGAGAGACATGCGCCAGGTTCCGCCGACCCGGGTCACGGCAGATGCAGGATGGGCCGCCTATCGTGGGCCAGCCAAGGACCCGTGACGACCCAAGATGTGTTGTGGCGGCAGTGTTTGTACGTGTGTGCCCAGGTAATATACGATGGGCTGTCAGTCGGGCGTCGGGGCACATTGGCCCGTTTCAACGACGCGGGCTGCGACGGGCAACAAGCGCTGCCAATCAAGCGCATCGAAGAAGACTGACTGGCTGGGACCAGCCGGCCAGTTCCTTTCACGTGCAGAGAGAGAGAGAGAGAGAGAGACGAACAACAAACGCCCCCTCCCCTTCCCCCCAGGCGTCCAAATTGACAGGGCTCTGTCTCTGTGGGGGGAGTTGTTGAATGGTCAAGAGTGGGCTGGCTATAATGTAGTTACCTAGGTACGATGCAGTAGTAACGATGAGAACCGTAACTGCTGGAACTGCTCTTTCGGGGGTTAGCGGCGCATGACTGGGAACACATATTGCCATGTTCCGACCAAAGGAAAGAACAGACCCTAAGCTCCAAGCCAATAGAAGGCGCATCCAATGCGCAAAGAAGACCGGTAACCACGGAAGGTTCCCGGGGAGGGGGGTTAGTAGGTATGCTAGGTACCTGGATATGTATGTACATGTTGCGTCACACAAAAGGGGGGGGTGGAGGAGGGGCAATTTTGGGGCGGGGATTATTCTTACTACACTACCTACCTATCTATGCACGATGTACCTGCCCACTTGGGGATCTTTTTCTGGAGGGCGGTGGTTGGCCGCGGGGACGTGGGATGCCTATCCTGGACCTTCCTCTCTGTCCGTCTTCTCTTCCGCTCATTATCGCCTCCACAATGGTTGGTGCTCACATTTGCTCATTCGGAGCATCCAAGGCCTGGGGGGTGCTGTTATCTCCCGTAAACGTAATACCACCCACCCACCTACCTACAGATAGGTAGGTAGGTAAGGCAAGGTAGAGAGAGGTAGCTAGCATGCCCACCTACGAATAGGTAGGAAGAGATCGGATCACGGAGACACGGGACGAGGTGGAATAGATGCCGAGCACACACTTCTCGCCTCTTGGCAACCCCCTGCCCCTTCCTTGATTGTTGTTGTCCCTTTGCCTTTCTCCTTCTCCCCCGCGCATACAAAAGAGCTCTCCCCGTCCGCTCAGGCGCATCCTCACAGTTGTACGTTAGGTACTCTTCTCTTTCTACCTCTATTTTGACTTTTGCTCCGCTCCCTCTTCCTCTTTCTCTACGATAGCCCAAACCCCAGTACAGACACACGTACGCAAACCCACAACCATGGCCGACGTCAAGCAGACCACTCGTACCTTTACCCTCAACACGGGTGACAAGATCCCCGCCATCGGCCTGGGCACCTGGCAGTCCCAGCCGAACCAGGTCAAGACCGCCGTCGAGGTCGCCCTCAAGAACGGCTACCGCCACATCGACACCGCCTTCGCATACGGCAACGAGAAGGAGGTCGGCGACGGCATCAAGGCCTCCGGCGTCCCCCGCGAGGAAATCTGGCTCACCACCAAGCTCGACAACCCCTGGCACAAGCGCGTTCCCGAGGCCATCACAAAGTCCCTCGAGAACCTCCAGACCGACTACGTCGACCTCTACCTCATGCACTGGCCCTCCAGCACCGACCCCGATGACCTGAAGAAGCACTACCCCGACTGGGACTACCTTGACACCTGGCGCGAGCTGCAGAAGCTCGTCGGCACCGGCAAGGTCAAGAACATTGGTGTCTCCAACTTTGGCCTCACACACCTCGAGCGCCTCCTCAATGACCCCCAGACCAAGGTGAGAGAGCGCCACTGTCGCCCCGTCCCCGTCCTCCACACGAGAGCATGGCACTGACAAGAATCACAGGTCGTCCCCGCCGTGAACCAGATCGAGCTCCACCCCTGCAACCCTTCGCCCAAGCTCCTCGACTACTGCAAGTCCAAGGGTATCCACGCCACCGCCTACTCGTGCCTCGGCAGCACCGACTCCCCCCTCTACACCAACCAGACCCTCCTTGACATCGCAAAAGCCAAGGGCCGCACCCCCCAGCAGGTTCTCCTCCAGTGGGGCCTCGCCAGAGACGTCAGCGTCATCCCCAAGTCCGTCTCTGAGGGCCGCATCAAGGCCAACTTCGACCTCGACGGCTGGTCCCTGACCGACGACGAGTTCAACAAGATCTCGGCCATTCCCGACCGCTTCAAGGTCTGTGACGGAACCTTCCTTCCCGATGGTGTCAAGGTCTTCTTCGGTGATGATGAGTAAATGCGCGCGGCCGGGTAGAAACGGTCATCGTGATAGTGGTCTTGGTGGTGGGTAGTGAGACTCACATAATGAGTAAAATAAGAGCAAAAGACAGCGCTGCGGCGGACAAGTTGTGCTGCGATATACGGCAGCTCGAACCTCAAAAGTCCACTCTTACACGAAATGAATAAATGTTGTTTTAAAAAAAGCGCCCGCGTTCAAAGCTTGTACTTGTGCTTCTCTTCCCTCAAGACGTCGGCCACGTTCTCCCGCAGCTCCTTGGCAAAGTGCTCGGCGTCCTCGTCGTCCAGCTCCTCTCTGCGGCCACGGCCAAACATGGTGAAGCTCTCGCTGTAGCGGCCGCTCGCGCGGATTTCGGGGCGGGGGATGAGGTGGAAGTGCATGTGCATGACAACCTGGGCGGCGGCGGCGCCGTTGTTCTGCACAACGTTCCAGTCCTCGACGCCCGTCGTGCGCGCGAGGGCGTTGGACAGGACGCGCAGGTAGCGGCCCAAATCGGCCGACTCGTCGGGCGAGGCGTCGGTAAGCTTCGGGCGGTGGGTGCGCGGGCAGAGGAGGAGGTGGCCGCGCGACAGCGGGAGGATGTCGAGGAAGGCGATGAGGTTCGGGGTCGAGAGGACGACGTAGGCGGGCGTCGGAAGACGGCTGGGGTCGAGGACTGTGTCGTCCTGAGGCGGCTGCGCAGGGTCGTAAGGCGGGTATTCGGCTGCGATCAGGCAGAACGGGCACTCCGATTCAGGAGGCTCTACGCCGGCGTCGAACTCGGAGGTGGGTGTCATAATGGGCTAGCGAGTGTTGCCGTTGTGATGGGTGGTGGAGGTGGTGGTGGTGGTGGTGGTGGTGATGGTGGTATTCGTTGTACCTGCTCGGTGATCGAAGGAGGAATTAAGCGTTATCGACAGTGCTGAATTTATCGGCTATAATGCATTGCCCGTATCGTCGCTTGCGAATTAGGGACGGGGTATAAGTCAATAAAGTGGTGGATTCATGGGGGAAGATGACGCGAAGAAAGTGAAGCTCACTGGTGCGCTGCGCGATCAAAACTTAATTCTTGCGAGGCGGGCGGCAGTAAGTACATATAATTAATTAACCAGCGATAACCTCGCCATGCAGCCCCATACCCGCCAGCGGACCGACCACACCGCCCGAGGCAGCCTTTTTTCTGCCGCCCCTACGCGCCCTCACCGCCTAACAAATTGTCATCCAGCCCACCTCTGCATTTCAAATCCGTCCGGCCGCCGCGATAGAAGAAAATCGCCGCCTCACCCTCGAACTGACCTACGCTTTCTTCCAAGGAAACCCCATCTCTCGACGATCGAAGGAAGAAGAAACAACATGTCTCGCGAAGCCTACCAAGTCCCCACTGCCGGCGCGACCTCCGCACCCAGCGCGGCCGCCTACACATCCTACGGCAACGAAGGCCCTCAGATGCAGTACCTCTGCGGTGACTGCGGCCTCAAGTTCCAGCTGCGTCGCGCCGACCCCATCCGCTGCAAGGAGTGTGGTTGCCGTATCCTGTACAAGGAGCGGACCAAGAGGTGAGTCTTCTATGGTCTTCCCGAGGACTTTTGGGGGTGGGCCGAGCAGGCGTGCTGATTCTTCTTTGGCAGAATGGTTCAGTTCGAGGCCAGATGACAACGTCCAACCGGCCAATTCTTTTGTTTGTTTACACGCAATGCGATGATGAAAGAGCACCGGCGGGTGGGCAGAGGTCGGGATGTTGGAGTTTTCGCGCAGATGCGAGGATCGACAGCGGATGAGACATCATGCCGTGACCTAGCTGGTCGCTTGTGCAGAACCAGTGTTCCGCTAGAGAGACATGCCTAAGAGGGATGGATGTCTGAGAGCCACGAGCGCACTTCAGCCGCCGTGATGAGAGCCGCACATGCCATGGACGCTGAGGTCTGCAGGAGTTATGGAATTTGGGGGGAGTCAAAATCAATTCATAGAGCAAGGCAACCTTCTGCACCTGTTCTTCCTTTTCTAGGTATCTCATGATAATGCAGCAACCGTCTAAAACGCCGTCTTCCTACCCAAGCTTCGTCCTATGTGCATTCAGTATGTTCCGTTCACACCGTCCCCATCACGTCGGCCGCGTGTGCAGGTACTTGGCGAAACTGCCATCAGCCATGATGGAATCGCCCTCGGCCTCCATGGCCGCTTCATAACGAGCCTGGAGCCCTTCACGGTCGTCCTCGTCATCCGGCATGTCGTCGTCGTCGACGTCGCTGGCAACGTCGATCCCATCGTCGTCTTCAACGGGCTTGACGACCATGGGCTTCTTGCCCGCATCCACAGACATACCCTTCATCATCTTGTCCAGCTCGTGCTCGCGGGCCTGACGCTTCTTCGCTTCCCGCTCATCTCGCCTGCGCTGCAGCTCCGGGAGGTAGTCCTGCTTGAACTCCTCCGCCTTCTCTTCTACCGCCGCGAAGAACTCGTCCATCCCCGTGCCGAGGCGAGAGCTGACGGGGACAAAGCTGAGATGGGAGTAGAACTCCTCCAGCATCAGACTCATCGAGTTGAGCAGGCTGCCCATGTAGCCAGTGCCGCCGCTACCGCCCTCTGATGTCTCATAGCCGCCGATCACGTCACTCATCTCGTCGCGCTGGAGGGCGGCCTGGAAAGCCTCAAAGTCCGTCATCCACTCCTTCGCAAAGGTCGCGTCCTGCACGTCGGTCTTGTTGAAGACCAGGATCATGGGGAGCTTGGTCTTGTAGAGGATACTGCAGGCGTACAGCATGTTGCTCATGAATGTGCTTGTTGAGGTGGTCCTGGGTGTGTCGATGACATAGGCGATGACTGTTGGGAATGAAGAGGCGAGCGACTCGAGAAGGATGGTACCGCTGGCGGACCAGACGAAGACCTCGATCTGCCCGGCTGCGGTGCTGTTAGCCCATAGTCGAGGAGCAAACATGTAGCAAGGACCTACGAGTGTCGACAAGAATGTTCCTGATCGGCTTCTTGTCGGGGTTTTCTGGGTCTGGGGCCGCGCGCTTCTCGAGCAGGCTAACAATCTGGTCAACCTTCGTGGCAAAGAGGTTCAAGGACGTCAAGATTCCGCCGTTCGGTCCTAAGTTGTACTGTTTCATGACCTCCTCGTAGTTGACCGAGTCGCGAATGTCGATGTTGCTCTCGAAGGGAACATTGAGCACGGCCGGGTCCAAATTAATTACATACGGGGGATCATTCTTGCCATGCAGGTACGAGTTGATGCGTCGCATGAAGGTTGTTTTGCCGGAGCCTGGGACGTGTACTGGTCAGCGGGATAGCCTATACGACGCGAGACAGACGGATCGATCTTACCGGCCATGCCGACGACGACGATGGAGGTCGGCATCTTGGTGGACACCTTGTCCTGGGTAGAGGAATTCTCGGCGGGCGCGGCTGCGGAAGTTGAAGACATTTTGGTAGAGGTGTCGGGTGGGAGTGTACGCGCCTTTCACGGTGTTGCTGTTCTGTTGCGGCCGCTAGGGAAAAAAGTTCTGGAAGAGACGGAAGAGCTGAGTGCCCCGCGCGGGGCGTTGGTATGGGCAAGACACCCCCCCCCTGTAACCATTAATCAGACCCCCTGGGCAGCCCCAAAGTCTAGATGGCCCGTGCTGGCGAGTGACGTCCGGCTTGCATCGCCAATTCGTTCTGTCTTGGTCCTGGAAAAAAAACATATCGTTGAGGCTATCGCTCAAGCCAGTACCAGCAAACTTCGCGCCGCTTGCTCAAGCAGCCATGGACGGCCTCGACGAATTCGAAAAGGCCCTTGCCGCCGAGAAGGGAGAGAAGGAGCGCATTGAACGCGAAAAAGAAGAGCGCAGAGAGCGGAAGAAACAACGACATCATCACCACCGCGACAGGTCATCCGACAGACGGGGAGAGCGTGATAGCCAGAGAGGAAGTCATAGAGACCGTGACCGGGAACGCAATCGCGATCGCGACCGCGATCATGAAAGACATCGCCATCACAGATCACGACGGCACGATGGAGACGAGGAGGACGGACACAGACACAAGCGATCCCGCCATTCGAGGGACGACGAAGAGCGGCGATCAAGGCACAGACAGAAGGATATAGAAGATGGTCGCCACGGAAAAAGCCATGAGAAGACATCGGATCCCAAGGAGGACCTGCCGATACCCGACGAGGAAGCTACACCCCCGAAAGCGAAGGCTGCAGAAGCACTGTTGGTCCGCGACAGCTGGATGACTGCCCCGTCAGCCCTCGACATCGACTACGTTCAGCGCAAGAAGGAGGAGGTCAAGCCGCCACCTAAAGAAGAGCCGGTCAGAGTCATCCACGACAGGGAAATCAACAGAGACTTTGGGGACCTGAGCAATGTTGCGACTTTGGATGAAAAGCTCCCACCGACGGAGAGAACCGTTAGCTACAAGTTTGGGGACAACGGCTCTCAGTGGCGCATGACCAAGCTCAAAGGCGTTTATTCCATGGCAGAGGAGTCCGGCCGATCGGTCGAGGATGTTGCTCTGGAGAGATATGGCGACTTGCAAGAATTCGACGACGCCAGGGAGGAGAAGATTGAACTGGAGCGACGCAAGGTGTACGGCGAAGGGTATGTTGGCAAGGAGAAACCGACCGGGGACTTGTACCGCGAGCGGCTGGAAAAGCACCGTGCCGATAGGTCTGCTGAACGAGACCGGGCCGAACGAGAGCCTGCCGAAGACTTTGAGCAGGGCACCGTCATTCCCGACGATGCAGTGCAGCACACTCCCATGGACCAGACCGCACTGAACAGGCTCCGAGCGCAGATGATGAAGGCCAAGCTGCGCAAGGCACCCGATGCCGCCAAGCTGGAAGCCGAATACAATCAAGCGGCAGCCAGCTTTGCCACTAACGGACCGCAATCGGTCGTTCTGGGTGTCATGGATAACAGGATGCTGGCAGGAACTCGTGGCGAAGTCAAAGCCATCGAGAACAAGCGCGGCCGGGAGCGAGGGAATGTGGAGGCGAACGAGGACATGTCGATCGAGGACATGGTTCGCGAGGAGCGCAGAACACGCGGCCAAGCCGGCGGCGAGGGCTTGCGGCTTGCTGAACGCATTGCCAAGGACAGCAAGTTTGACAACGACCTCGACTACATGGACGAGAACGCGGACAAGCTTGCGAAGCGGGTGCACAAGTCCGAGGCCAACCTAAAGAACGTCGCCGTCAACGATTACCAAAAGGTGTCGCGGATTCTGGCCAACTGCCCGTTGTGCCATCATGAGGATAAGGGTCAACCACCTCTGGCACCGGTCATCTCCCTCGGCACCCGTGTCTTTTTGACACTGCCCACAGACCCGGAGGTCAGTGAAGGCGGCGCCGTCATCGTACCCACGGCGCACCACAAGAACCTTGTGGAGTGCGACGACGACGAGTGGGAAGAGATCCGGAACTTTATGAAATCTCTGACCAGAATGTACCACGAGAAGGGACAGGAGGTCATCTTTTACGAAAACGCCGCGGCGCCGCAAAGGCATCTTCACGCCGCCATGATGGCCGTGCCGATCCCTTACGAAGAGGGCGCCACGGCCCCGGCCTACTTCAAGGAGGCCTTCCTCACCACAGATGACGAGTGGTCCCAGCACCAAAAGATCATTGACACGGCTGCCAAGGCACGGGATGGCATGGGCAGGATGGCGTTCCGGCGGAGCATCGCCAAGGAGATGCCATACTTCCATGTGTGGTTCACACTCGACGGCGGCCTCGGGCACATTGTGGAAAACTCTGACCGCTGGCCGAGGGGTGACCTCTTCGCAAGGGAGATCATCGGGGGCATCTTGGACGTCGCCCCGGACGTGATCAAGAAACAGGGACGGTGGAACAAGGGTGACCGCCGAGTCGATGGGTTCAACAAGAAGTGGAGGAAGTTTGACTGGACCCGAGTCCTAGGTGATGGTTGAGCTTAAGCAGGACGGGATGTTGTGGCCATTACTGTATAATTTGTACGAATCAAATAGGATATCAGCCGTGCAACATCGGGCTCTGGGTCCTGCTGTCTCGATCACCATTCCCTCACAGCTTCATCCGCGCCTGGCAGCCTGCCAGCGAACTAGGGAATTCAGACCGCTTGGAGGCTGGCACAACAACAGAGGGGCCAGACCACTGGGTGTGGTAGCAATTAGGTCGCTAGGGGGTACCTTGTCCGAGATTGCGGGAGGCGACAAGGGCAACTCATCCAGGCGCACCAATCGTCGAGCCGCCCGGAACGGGGGTCGCTCCTCTGGGAACCCCGCGATGTGTCGCCACAGGTCGGGCCGCGACCAATATTCGCTGCTGCTCCTGCTCGCCAAGATCTTCCGTCGAGTCGTCACGTTGGACCAAGAGGAAAGGCAAAATATTGCCAAGAACCCATGGCAGCTCGTTTGCGTTTATCCCGGATCTTGGCTCGGGCGGCAGCCGGAACTATCGTGCGACTTTTGCTTCTGAGCCCAGCGGTACGGGGTTGAGAAGAATTATTAAAAGAGCAGTCTTGTCGGGAGCTTTGCAGAATATATTTCTTGCAGCATTGAGCTTGATATCGCTTCACCATGATCGCAAAGCGAATTTTTTCCCTGCTCAGCCTCACGGCTCTGGCGGCGATGGCCCTAGTTACGGAGGGCACCATGTAAGTCACTCAGCGAGACTCGCTCATACCCATGGTCTTAACGGGAGCCCAGCTCCGACCCCGGCGACGGAAAGCCTTTCTTCTACAAGGGTCACGATCTGAGCTCCCTGAAGTTGCTCGAGGACTCACAGAACGTCTTCGTCGATACGGCACGGTGCAACCGGGAGCGGCCAGCCGACGACATCCTCGCCGATGGCGGCATGAACGCCGTCCGCCTCCGCCTGTGGGTTGACCCGCCTGACGGCATCTACGGCCTCAACTACACCATTGGCCTCGCCAAGCGGTTTCAGGCCAAGGGACAGCGCATCTTTCTCGACTACCACTTCGCCGACAGCTGGGCGGACCCGCAGAAGCAGCCGGCGCCCGCTGCCTGGCCGACGGAGCTGGAGCCGCTGGCGGGCAGGTTGCGCGAGTACGTTCGCGAGACGCTCGTCGCGTTCAAGGACGCCGGCGTGAAGCTGGACATTGTGTCGCTCGGCAACGAGATCCGCCACGGGATGCTCTGGCCGCTGGGCCGCGTCTCGGTCGACGTGCAGCCGTGGCCGGCCACGGTGGCCAACTTCTCCAACCTCGCGACGCTGTACAAGGCGGCCCGGGCGGGAGTCGGGGACGCCACGCGGGCCGGCGTGCCCAAGCCCGAGGTCATGCTCCACCTCGACAACGGGTGGAACCTGACGCTGCAGGAGAGGTGGTACGGCGCGCTCGTGGACAGCGGCGTGCCCGCGTCGGCGTGGGACAGCTTCGGGCTCAGCTTCTACCCGTTCTACGGCACCGCGGCGACGTTTGAGAACCTGCGCGCTGTCCTGCGCGCCATGGCGGACGGGTACGGCAAGCCCATGCAGGTCGTCGAGACGGACTACCCGGCCGTGTGCGACGGGCGGTGGAACCCGATCCCCGAGTCCTCGGAGCCGGGCATCCCATACAGCGTGGCGGGCCAGGTTGAGTGGATGGCCGAGGTCCTCCGCATCGTCAGGGAGGCCCCGAGGGGGCTGGGGCGCGGGCTCTGGTATTGGGAGCCCGCGTGGCTCGAGAACACGTCGCTGGGCAGCGCCTGCAACGACGCTATCCTGTTCGAGGCGGATTACAGCGACTGGCCGAGGACGGTGGGATACTCGCGCGAGTCCGTGAACGTATTCCTGGATCAAGTGCGCCAGTAGATCACGGCGGAACGTGCGGCAAGAGAACGAGAGAGTTAGGGCCGGGGCTTTTGGGAAACCATAAACGGCTGGTGGGGTCTGTTGGCAAGAGAGGATACGGCAGGCCTTGAATCGCATAGCAAAGCTCAAGATATCTCGTACATGGTCACTACAATTCTCAAAGACATCTGCACCCCTGGACAACTGAACAGGACCAGAACCAGCGGGCGTTTAGCACGGGTGTAAGGGGCTCCAGGTTCAACGGTCGACTTCATCGTCGTCATTCCTTAGTCATGGTTAGAGTTTGGCTCGAGCTAGGTGGTGTTTCCACGCAGCACAGAGAAATAAGGGAAACCTTCCCGCCTCGGCCTCGGGGCCGGAACCTCGGGGTCTGCAACGGTCTGGTTCATCACTACGTATGGCACGCCTCGTACGGCGGCCTGTCAAGCTGGCGTGACTATGTCATTTTCCATGTTCAAAGTTAACTCTGTTCAACAGCACCCCAGGATGACCCTATGCGAGACGACGACTCGGTCGGGTAACTTTGCTCGTGTCCAACAAGCTATGGGCCAGTTATCTTTCTGAGCAAGAAGGCAAGGCAGCTAGAGGGAGTGTGAGGTGACCAGAGTGCCATTGACACCCTGAGAGGTTATCAAGGAGAATGAATACACATGTCGATTTGCTCGTTTTTGCGAAGTCATTTTACTAAATTTATCTTTTCCGGGCCCCAGCTCGTGTAGCAATGCTTATTGGGCTGGATCCATGCATGACCTGGGCTTGCCGCTGTAAGTGGGCCGATCACAAAAGGTCAAGGTTCCGTAGGTGGTTCCGACCTCAATGTATGCCGCTTCATCCTGGACACCGACCGTTCCAGGGATAGAGGCAAAAACGAAGACGGACGTTGGGGGATTCTCTACCCAGGGATACCCGAGGTTGAATCGAGCCAGCCACCAATATGCTTCAACCACGTCTCCATCTCCGCAGCAAACATGGCGACAAGACCATTTATTCTGGGAGGGTCAAAGCACGTAATGATCAAAGACAATTGTTGCACGCATACCTACCTGGGCATCTTTGGTGACTGACGGGATGAGTCGTGGCTGAGGGATGAGTCGTGGCTGAGGGATGAGAGGAGAGCCCTTATAGTTGGGGTGACGTCTCAAAGCAAGCTCCGTGTAGCGGAGCGATGCAAAGGGAAGGTGTTGAGAGGAGGTATACGTAAGACGAAAAAAAAAAAAAAGACTGCATAGACAATGCTTCGATTCGGTTCTGAGTTTAATACATGAGTCTTTTTCTTCTCTTTTATTTTCTTTTCTTTTCTTTTTTTTCCCCTTTGAAAAAACCTTGTTCGAGGCAGACATTGACCATGAGAGTGACAGTGTCAAGACAGAGAGGGACGACGAATCAAAGCCAAACAGACCAAAAGACGATCTAAGCATGCAGTGCGAGCCAGCACTACGTATTGGGGCGTATGGCCAGGGTTCATCCTGCCTCAAGGACCCCTATGTTGAAGAGACTCGCGCTTCAAAAAAGGTTAAATCACTGCCATTTCGCTCTGTTTCCGTTCCGGGAGGGCAACGGATCAGAGACGGGTGGGGGATCAGACGCGCTTGAGAGCCACAGCTCCATCCCAAGGCGGTCGACAGACATTTTAAGAGAAAAAGCTTCAGGTACAGTACGTCATGGTGGCCATGCGGCGGGAGGTCGAATGAGGGGGAGGGAGGACAGCGGCGGCTACCCGATCAAATTGTACGCGTGTATGAAACGGGAGCATTGATCGGAGGGCAAGAGGAGTGTTTGGGGTTCCGGTGCAGGGACGGGGCCAAACGGCGTCGCCGGTCGGGGGTTTCTTTCTATACGGGGAAAACGGACGAAAACTACTAGCAAGGGGTCCGTCAGTAGGCTTGCGGAAGGTGATTTGCAGCGTATGCTTTATGGCGTCCAATGTACGAAACCAGGACGACAGAATAGTGAGCACACTGGACCGTAGATGGGGCAGGTTGGGAGGCAACGGAGACGAGATGGGCATCGCCAAGAGGAAGGAGGGTGCGCGCTGAATGAATGCACTGTGCAGCCAGCATTCTGCATTCTACGGCACGTTCGGAGCCGTCGGGAGGGTGAAGACTGACTACCTACTGTAAGAGGGAACAGAGCAAGGAGCAGAGCAGGGAGAGAAGATGGTGAGAGGGAGAGCGAGCTTCTTCTTCAACACTTCGGTTCGGTCATTTGTCCATCGGGGAACTTGGCGGCCGTCAAAAGTGGTACTGATGAAAACGAAAGAAAGAGAGAGAAAAAAAAAAAGGTGAACAGATTGGGTTCAGATACGGCCGTCCGTACTCATACGATGTATTTGGGTAGGAAGAAGGCATCACGCAAGGTACCTAGGTGCCTACACGGTGGCACAGTGCGCTCGTCCGTCCATACCTACTCTACTTACATCAACTCACACCGAGAACTGCCCCTACCACCCACCATTACACACCACCATGAAGAAGGATGATTTGACTGCCCGGGGTACCGGGTAGGGGGACTGGCCACCTACCTAGGTACTTTGGAACCCGTGGACTACGGTAAACCCGTGGACTACGGTAGGCAGGTAGGTACTCCCCCCCCTCCATTTTTCAGAGTTCAGAGTTCCCGAGGCCCTGCATCTCCTTCAATCCTACACCTAGGCATTAATAATATCTACCTATCTAGGCACACCATACTTAGGTAGGTATATTAGCAGATTGGCACTTGGATGGTCACAGGTTTTCGTCTGCTGCTGCTGCTGCTGCTGCTGCCGCTGCTGATCCATTTCTTTTTAGAATCCGTCCCTTCCCACATTTTCTTTCCCATTTTTCTACCTAGATAGACACATACATCACTCCTACGTTATCTCTCTCGCCTCCGCCAGGTTTACGCCATCTTCTTTCTGTTCTGGTTGTTTGCTCACACACTTGCTCTTCGCCTCCTCAGCGTGCCGCCCAGTGGGAACAAACCCTCCGGCGCCCACCCCCATCTCCTGCTACCTACCTTGGGTGCCTACCTAGGCAGTGTTCGTATCGTGTCTATCTATCTCCCCAGCGCGCCGAGTAACGCGCTCGAACCAATCATCATTTTGCGCTACTCAAGGGCCGTCGTCATTTATCAACCCCCGGGGAACGTCTTCGACTACGGTGTCGTCATCGTACCCAGCCTTCGAAGCCTGCAGAAGCACCAAAGAGCCCGTTCCATCAGGGGTCCCCTTTTGCCAAACCCTCGTCCAGCTTTCCACCACCCCCATCGCTCTTTCTTGCTTGTTTGCCCGTCACCTCATCGTGAGGAAATAGGTAGACGAGTAATCGATAGCGCGGCCACCCGTTGTCTCGATCCCGAGACGTCGAACCGAACCACCGCCCGTCTCCTCCCCCAGCTAAAAAAAGAAAACTTCCGTACCGGGCCTTTCTCCTCCTACCTATACCTAGTAGCCCATCATGTCGTGGGAGCTCTCGCGTCGTCGCATCCTCCGAGCTGTCAACAGGAAATATCTTTACGGACGTCTAGTATGCCAATCCTTCCTCCTCCCGTAGCGCTCACTGTCCTGTCTTGTCTCTTCCTTGTGCCCTCCAAGACTTGACGCATTCCTTGCACATCTCCATCTGAATCACTCTTGTCTCTCCTTCTCTTTCTCTGTCTCGCTCCCACTCTCTCGTATCTTATCTCGTATTGATATCTGCTCTGCATCCGTCTTCATCATCGCTCCACGCCGCAAATCACCATTTCGACTTGCGCTGACTTTCCTTTTCCCGCTATAGCCACTGGTCCACGCGGTCATCGCCCTTATCGAAATGGCGCTCGTCGCCAGGTTGGTCTCCAAGTTCAACCAATATTACGATGAACGGCCACGTAAGTTGCCCCGAATTTACACCCAGTTTACACCCATTCCTCACTTGACCTGGCCACCCACGATATGCGCCCCATGCTAACATCGGCCTCCCCCCAACAGTCCTCACCATGATGGTGACCAACGCCATCCTCGGAGGCATCGCCGACACCACGGCGCAGACCATCACAGCCCTCCGTCTCAAGGCTGTCCGCAAGCCCGGCGGCCTCGACAAGGACGACGGCGTCGCCATCGAGATCCACGACCTCGACCGCAAGAACCCCTTTTACGACAAGGACCTCATCCCCGACGCCAAGTACCTGCCCCCACCCTTTGACTTTGAGCGCCTCACCCGCTTCATGGCCTACGGTTTCGCCATGGCGCCCCTGCAGTTCCGCTGGTTCAAGTTCTTGTCGAGCACCTTCCCCATCACCAAAACGAGCGCCTTCGTGCCCGCCATGAAGCGCGTCGCCTTTGACCAGCTCATTTTCGCTCCCTTTGGCCTGCTGTGCTTCTTCTCCATCATGACCGTCGCCGAGGGTGGCGGACGTCGCGCTGTGATGAACAAGCTGCGCGACATGTATGTTCCCACGCTCAAGGCCAACTTCATCGTCTGGCCAGCCGTGCAGGTCATCAACTTCCGTCTGATGCCCGTCCAGTTCCAGCTGGTGAGTTGCCCCGGAACGGTGCCCGCTGCAAATAAGCAAACAAGCAAGAAAGCAAGCAAGCACCAAATAAAAACCTCCAGGTTGGCTAACATGGTTCCCAGCCATTCGTCTCCACGATCGGTATCGCCTGGACGGCCTACCTCTCGCTGGCCAACGCTTCGGAGGAGGTTGACAACCGCCCCTCCCGCGAGGACGCCCACATCCGCCTCAGCTAAAATCTTTTCGCACAAAGCATACGCCCGTGTTTGATTCCCTTGATGTTGTGGCCTGTGGGCTGGCACGGGCTTGGGTCAGGTCGTACACCGTTGGAGGCATTTCTAGAGGCGTTATATACTGGTTCGACACGGAGAGGACCATCATCCCAAGTTTCTCTTCGGTCCCGTTCAATCGCCATACTAAAGCACCGGGTGCTTTCGGTGGGGAGGGGTTTATAGGCGTTTGATGTCTTAGAGGAGGGCCCCGAAAATCGATATGGGCGGCCCTTGTTATTGTTCTTTTTCTTTTGTAGCAAATCAGTAATAAACTGCAGCGATATGGATGGAAAAGGTATGAGTTGTTAATTCGGTCCCTTTTGTCTACCATGCTCAAGGAGGAGACGAGTGGCCTGTGGATGCTGTGACACGGCCTATTTCGTTGCCAAGTGGGCGGCGTATCTCTCGGTCATACTGTAGAAGGCTGTTCCCGACGGCACCCCGGCCTACGTGTTTCTTTCTAGTCCGGACTCTCTGCCGTCACGGCACAGACTCATTAAAGGGAGGTCTAAAGGAGGTTGGTAGTCCAATTATAGTGACGAAACGGGAAACGCGGTAGCCAAGACGCTGCTCAGCTGGTCTGGCGACTTTTTGAAGCTGCCGGGGGGTGTGTTGAGGGAGAAGCGCAGTTTCTGTGAGGTATCAGACTACCTACCATCACGTCACAGACCACAGCGGGGCACAACAGCTCCTACCTATCTTTCGTGCTGTCGCTGCGTGCTGGGGCTCGAGCTCCCCACTCTTCCGGGCATGCCACCCCTTCCTTCCTTCCCTCTTGGCAAGGGAAGGAGTAGGTAGAGAGAAAGCCCCAGTCAGCTAAGGACAACAACAGCACAACAGCAGCTGCAGCATCCCATGCCACTAAGACACACTAAGGCAAGAGGGGACCGAGTTCAACCCCGCCAAAAAAAAAAAAAAAGTCAAGCAAAAAAACCACTAGAAATGCCCCTCGATGCACCACCACCTGCCGGGTAGGCAGTAGCAGCCCACACCCCACCAAGGGCGAAGCCTCCTCCCAACGTGTGTGTTGAACCACTTGAAGGTGACTCTGATTGCTGCCGCGTCCTGTGCCGTCCCGTCCCATCCCAGCAGCTCTCACTCTTTGCTAAATATACCTCAATCCATCCATCATCTCCTCTCAACCTCTTTTCCCTTCTCTTCTTCCCTCAACTACCTCACCTCTGTCTCCCCACACCCTACAACACCAAATACCCTTCCAATTGCAACCATGTCTCTCGCGAACAAGCTCTCCATTACCGACGTTGACCTCAAGGGCAAGCGCGTCCTCATCCGCGTAAGTCATTTCGCCCTGTTGGGAACCCGTCTTGCTGGTAGCGTTGCCGGTGTTTTGGCTGCTCTGTGCTGCGCAGTTGGCAGTTAGCTGTTACCCCACCATGCCACCCACCCCCGCCAGATCCTGGGTGAGAGCTCACAGCCGTTCCGTATTCTGGCGATACGGGACGAGCCGCGGCTCTTCACCTCAGGACAAACGCACACGAACACATACATACTCTCTCTTTCTCTCTCTCTACCACGCCACGCCCGGCATTGGAATACACACCGCGTGGCCCTACCGCCGCTACATTCGTCCCTGCTAGAGCATTCCCCCACTAACCGCCCCGCAGGTCGACTTCAACGTCCCCCTCGATGCCAACAAGAAGATCACCAACAACCAGCGCATTGCCGGCGCCGTGCCCACCATCAAGTACGCCATCGACAATGGCGCCAAGGCCGTTATCCTGATGTCTCACCTTGGCCGTCCCAACGGCGAGGAGAACCCCAAGTACAGCCTTGAGCCCGTCGTGCCCGAGCTCGAGAAGCTGCTCGGCGGCAAGAACGTCCAGTTCGCCAAGAACTGCGTCGGCAAGGATGTCGAGGACCTCGTCAACAAGGCCGACAACGGCCAGGTTGTCCTGCTCGAGAACCTGCGCTTCCACATTGAGGAGGAGGGTTCCGCCAAGGACAAGGACGGCAACAAGACCAAGGCCGACAAGGCCAAGGTCGAAGAGTTCCGCAAGGGCCTGACCGCCCTCGGCGATGTCTTCATCAGTGAGTCTTTCTCTCCCCAAGTGTGTGCTGCTGTTCCGACACACCGGTTACTGACGACGGCCAGACGATGCCTTCGGCACTGCCCACCGCGCCCACTCCTCCATGGTCGGTGTTGACCTGCCCCAGAAGGCCTCCGGCTTCCTCATGAAGAAGGAGCTCGAGTACTTCGCCAAGGCTCTCGAGAGCCCCCAGCGCCCCTTCCTCGCCATCCTCGGTGGCGCCAAGGTCTCGGACAAGATCCAGCTCATCGACAACTTGCTGGACAAGGTCAACACCCTTATCGTCTGCGGTGGCATGGCCTTCACCTTCAAGAAGACGCTCGAGAACGTCAGCATCGGCGACTCCCTCTTTGACGAGTCCGGCTCCAAGACGGTCGGCAAGCTCGTCGAGAAGGCCAAGGCCAACAACGTCAAGCTCGTCCTGCCCGTCGACTACGTCACGGCCGACAAGTTCGACAAGGACGCCAACGTCGGCTCCGCCACGGACGAGTCCGGTATCCCCGACGGCTGGATGGGTCTCGACTGCGGCCCCAAGTCGGTCGAGCTCTACAAGCAGGCCATCGACGAGGCCAAGACCATCCTCTGGAACGGCCCCGCCGGCGTCTTCGAGTTTGACAAGTTCGCCAACGGCACCAAGGCGACACTCGACGCCGCCGTCGCTGCTGCCGAGAGCGGCAAGATCGTCATTATCGGCGGTGGTGACACGGCCACCGTCGCCGCCAAGTACGGCGTCGAGAGCAAGCTCAGCCACGTCTCCACCGGCGGCGGTGCCAGCTTGGAGCTCCTCGAGGGCAAGGAACTGCCCGGTGTCACTGCCCTGTCGAGTAAGTAAATCAGTCCTCCTCCGCGCGCGAGAGGATGCGCCCCGCTCTATGGACTCGGTCGGTCTGATGGATGATGGGCAAGGTCGGGCTGGCAAAGCCAGTTTGTAGGACCCCAGGGGTAAAAGAGGAGTTGGTTGGTCATGATGAACATAATGCCCCCCGTGTCATGTCCCAAGTAAACGTAAAAAAGTCACGACATCAAATAAACAATAAAAAAAGACAAAGATAGGCACGTCTCGTCCCGAAACCGTGAAGAAGAAGAAGAAAAAAACCATGTTGCCATTTTATGTGATTTCATTCCATTCCTGCTATGCCGCCAATTCGTCCAGAGCTCATACTGAGGTAGTCTATAAGGCCGTGGTTCCACCCCGTCTCAATGCGTCATTCCAGTTTCCCCCTCACCCAAAATAACATACATCTCATAGGGCGTGCGCGATCATCGTCGCTTGGACGCCTCGACCTTCTTCAGCTCCTCCCTGGGCAAACGGTTAGCATCTTAGGGTCTCGGGACAAAGAGGGGGGGGGGGTTGCTGTCTTGTCATACTTCAACTGCGCCGAGAAGTCGTCGCTCGTGTCGTCGTCGTCCCAGCTCTCCTCCCACAGGTGCTGCGTCGAGCCGCTTCCGCTGGCGGCCGCCTCCGTCTCCTCCTGGGGCCAGTCTGCCGTGGTGGTCAGGTTAGCTGTAGTTCCCGGGGGAGACAGGGGGGTCCAATCTGTCCGCTGGTGACTCCCTCCCGTGCCCAAAGACGCCGGCCTCTCGCAGCTCGGATGACGATAATTCTCGACGGAGGCGTCATCCGCGCCTCCGTTTCAAGAACCAGAGCGTGCAGAGGAAGGGGAGACGATGGGAGAGAGGAGAAGGGGAAAGGGGGGGAGGCGTACCGTCGACGGGGAAGTCCTCGAACTCGTCGTCCTCGCCGAGCGCGGGCTTCTTGGCGGCGGCCTGCTGCTGCGCCGTCGCCTCGTCGACCTTGGGATCGGCGGTCTTGTCCTGCGCGGGCTTTGCGTCTGATGAGGCCATTGTGTATGTGTATTATGTCGTGCGGGTTGGCTGGCTTTGCAAGGTTTCCGGAAGGGGTGGGCGGTAGCGTTTGGCCGCTTCTTACTGCAGGATGTCGTCGCGCGGGCGAATCGTCGTTTGGAGAAGGGAGAAGGTCGATCGGTGAAATAGGTCGCGGGTCTCGATTAGAAAAAAAAAGGGGGGGGGACGAGGGAGAAACTTGGATCGCGGGAGGTAAGGCTGGTTTGCGTTGGGGGGAAGTCGTGGTTTTGTGGGATTCCGATGTGGTGATGGCGGGAAAGCTACCGGGGGTGTGCGTACGAAGGTGCTGCTGGCTGCGGCGGGTGGGAAAGGTTGTCGACGGGGGCGGAAGTTGCCGCCTTCGCTGAGGGCGCTGGCTGGCAGGCTGGCAGGTGGCACTGGGTAGGCGTAATGCCTGGCCCTGTCGCCGCCCGCTCCGTCCAGGGCCTCGGGGGTGGTTATAGTTTTTCTTCGGCCGGCGCACCCCCGTAGCATGGCCGTTCCCGCTTTGCACCAGGCTCAGTGAGGTACCTAGACATTGCAGGTAGAGCCTCTTCTTCTTCTTTTTGGTCATAGTCTTTGTAGCCTGGGCTTCCGAAATTAGGCGTAGAATACACTTGCACACCAGGGTTATTGAATTGGGCCTATACCTGCTATTAACAAGCTACTTCTACTTAGTCTGTCGAAGCCCTCTATTATTAGAGGTTCCAGATAGGATCCGAGAGGAGCAGCCGTAACTTGACATAACTCTTATTGCAAATATCACACATATTACAAGGAGGAACACCCAATCGTGGATTGGCGGACTGGGAGAAAGAACCATGAGAAGTCTTGCTTCGTGTTTGACTGTATGCCCACTACCACTAAGTCGAACCACATCCGCTGCCACCCAACCACCCCGAGCCCTCCCTGGCTTAGACTCTACTCTCTATCCCCCACTTAGCCATGGCCTCAAGCGTACCTCAGATATCAGAGCAGCGCCGAGCGACCCTACAGACACTCATCGCAATACCCGCTCTCCCACCACGTCCTCATCCTCCCCGTCACAAGCCCGCCCGCGCTGTCTGGTGGGTATCTTCGTAACGGTCAAACAAGGACGAGGGGGCTTTGATGGCAATGGTGTTTTTAACCGGAAGTCTATGTAAACGTGGGATGGATTCTTTCTACTGACTGATACGACCCCTAGAACCAGCCCCTTTATAGAAAATACCCATAACATCGCTGACTCTTCGTTTTCTCCATCCGAATAAACCGCAATGTGTGTTGTTACACTGTAGATGACATATACTGCTCATACGACTAATACTTGTACACAAACAATGCTCATCTTCGACGGGCTTGGCCGTAGCCCGTTGGTCTCAGCAGATATCGGTCCCGTACCGATAATAACCACTTCCAACAAGCGCTCAGTTCCTGTGCCTCCATGCCTTCCTAGTGTTCGAGAGGCTGAGAGTGCTACTCGTCCTCGTCCTCGTCAGCCACATCGCCCTCTTCCTGTTCCTCGTCTTCTTCTTGCTCCTCGTCGCCTTCTTGTTCTTCATCATCTTCCTGTTCTTCTCCGCCCTCTTGATCCTCTTCGTCTTCTTCCACCTCCTCAGCCTCTTCGCCTTCGCCTTCTTCTTCATCCTCCTCAACCCCTTCTCCATCACCTTCCTCTTCCTCTTCGTTGCCCTCCCCCTCATCGGCCTCGTCCCCTTCTCCTTCTTCTCCTTCAACACCTTCATTTTCTTCAACACCGACTTCTTCTTCTTCTTCTTCGTCTTCACCGCCCTCCTCCTCCTCCTGCCCCTCCTCCTCCTCTACTTCCTCTTCTTCCTCGTCACCCTCGTCTTCTTCTTCCTCGTCATCGCCATCACTAGATTCATTATTCTCACCCTCACGGCCTGAGTCCACGCTCTTCCTCAGGTTCGGGAACATCAGTGAGGGAGGCGGCTGCTCATCCCAGTCATCAGGAACGTCACTAAGCTCACTTTCGTCATCGGCTGAGTCGTGGATACTGCCCCGAGGGCTGGAGCCTGCTGTGGCTTGCCCAGGCGCCTCTTCGCCCTGTTCGCCTTCCATCACTGTGTCGTCTTTCATCTCTGTGTCCTCGCCCTCTTCACCCGCTTCGCCCTCGCCTTGGTCTTCGGCATCACTACCTTCTGCAACATCTCCGGCAGGAGTGTGCGTCCCGTTCCTACCACTCGAGACCGATCCGACGCGCGATTTGGACGGTGCGGCCGATGACTTTGGTGCCTCACTGAACCGAGCAAAGGCTTGCTCAGCTTTCCGGATAATGTCAGGTCTGCGGACGCCTGCCCTACGCCTTGGGGCTGCCTCGGGTGCCGCTGACTTATCACCTTCGCCGTTCGCCCCTGAGTCTTGCGCAGCGGATGGGTTAAGAAGATTGCCCAGCGAGCTTGACGGCTTCAGTTCAAGCCCGCCATCGGCTTCTTCTCTGGCACGGGCTCTGGCGCGTGCCTCAAGAACTTCGTGCGGCTCTGGACCTGGAAGTGTAGGACCAATCTCCTGATAGATGAGGGCGTAGCAGTCGTTGATGAGGTCATCAATGGCGCCGGCTTTCATAAGGCCTCCATTGAGCTTCTTCAGCTCGATCGTCTCCTTTAGGCAGTTGAATGCGGGGATGTCCGTCAGCGGACCTCCAGCCCACTCGGTAATGCGATCTGCCATAATTTCCAACTCTTCCAGCGACGTCGACTTGAACGGGTCATCCAACGTTGGAGGCACTTGAAATCCCTGCCGCAGCAGCCTCAGATAAGCCATGGAGCACATCTGCCACAAGTCGCTGAAGTGGTAAAAGTCGGCGCCCTTCTTGCGCAGACGCCTGAGAACCATCTCCAGGTTGACCCTGTCGTTCATGACGACTAGAATTTTGACCATAAATCGGATGTACTGCGACGTGTAGACGTGATGCCGCCCGGGGCGTTCGGCATCGCATTTCCAGACATTCATAACCATGGTTTTCGTGAACATGGATTCCCTGAGAACGTTGAAGGCGGCCTTGGCCTGGACGAGCTCGGGCGACTCTCCATCTTCGTCGAAAAGGAGGCGAGCGTGACGCATGATGATCCGGTGCTGCCAGTTAGACTTGTCCTTATCCCGGAGATGGTGTAGGTTCCTGATCACGTATTCCTCCCAGTCCTCGTTGTCATCGAGCGTGATGTCGTCGCCTAGCTCCATGCCGAATGGCTGTCTCGACAGGATATCTGCCCCCTCCTGCGGCTTGAGATCGCCACGGACAACAAGTTTGTAGATGATTGATACGATTTTGTAATGCGGCTCTAGAATGGGATCGCTGTGTCGCGACTTGGGCACTGCTGAAACAACCTCGACTGCATGCTCGAGAGCTGACACCAAGTACGCGACCGATGGGCGGGTCTCACGGTCCTTCTGGCTCAGCTCATCGAGGGGTTTCTGGTACATCTTCCAGAGACACTTAGTGAGCATGTATGGGTTCCTATGCCGAGTTAGCGATTGTCGACAAGCCCAGAAGCATGTGCTCACCTCCAATCCTGCGGCTTGCGTCTCATGGCGCGCTTGAACAAGCCGGCCGCATATTTCCAAACCTTGTAGTCTTGCATCTGGTCATGAAGTACCTTCTGAAAGGTTCCGGCGCCACTAGGCTCAATAAAGAACCTCTCAAGATCTGCATGCTGGAACGGCTCCATAGCAAGGGGCTCACGACTGGATGCATACAATCGCATGGCGAAGTTGTGATAGAGCTCATATAGCGGATCCTCGTCCTCGTCGTCAATGTCCACTTCCCAGGAATTAGACAGTGCAAGGGTGTAGCAGTGGATCGAGTTTCGTTGAAACTTGAGCAGTTCCCCGCGCTCCTTGTTCATCTTGTCGGCTGACCACAAGACGGCCTCGTCGAGCTCGTAGTCGAAGCACTCAGCAAGACGGAACCAGGCGTCCCACTTGTCTGGAGTGAACTGAAGCTGCAGTCGCAAGAATGTTGCCGCGAGTCGCAAGTCGTCAGTGGCGCCAGGCGTCTGTCGTTTGCTCAAATCAACCTGTTTGAACCTCGTCAATGCAATCATGCCCAACAAGAAAAACCACCCGTGCTTTGCCAGGGCGCTCTCCGGTGTGTTGACGGCGACAACATCCAACTGGACGCCGCCAGTGAGGGCCTGGTAGAGCCTGAGAGGATGAATCGGTCGCTTGAGGTATTCCGTAAAGTTCCTGAGGTTGTGAATCATCTGAGGGGTCGACTTGGTTTGCCCGATAGCGCCTTGCATGTGCTCGATGGTCGCTTTGAGATCCGACTTGAGCAGGTCCTTTCTGGGCATCCTCCTTGCCAGAACCGTGATCTTGTCGACCAACTGCATGGCACTGCGCTTCTCAAGCTTCTCGGGGGGGCAGCCGTGGTCCTGGACTTCCCCAGCACCGACACCAAGCTTAATACCATGAAGGTCATACAACACCTGGCCAAGGTAGTCTTCCCAGTTCTCAACCTCCTTGAACCTTAGCAGTTCCACACGCATCATCTTCAAGAAGATTTTGTTCGAGGCTTTGCAACATTTCCTCAATCCAACAACCTGATGAATGGCTGACAGGAAGTCTGCCAACTCCATCTCGGGGTTCGGGAACAATGTGCGGTTTTGGTTCACGCCGACCTTGATCACCGTGTACTGGAGACACCAGACACGCACCTGAATCTCTCGCAGCTTGTTGAGGAACGGTTGGAAGGAGGGGCTGCTTGGCGGCGCGCGGGTCATACCGATTCGAATCTCATCGTCATGCATGGCTGCCGCATGAAGCATGCAGCTCAACTTGATGAGAGCCGTCGATGTTGACTTTAGGTGGTCGTCATCCACAATATCATAAGCCGAGCTGTCGTTGAGAGCGAGCGACAGCGCGGTGATCAGCAATTCATCGAGCGACTTGAGCATCTTCAGCAGCAGCGGTGGTCTCGTTTCAGGAGCGTTCTTGAGATACCCGTCGCTTTCTAGGTCCGCTGTAAGCATCTCAATGGCCTTGAGATGGCAAGAGAACTGCTTTGTAGAATATTTGATACTGGCGTAAGCGTCGCTAAGCCTCGTCCAAAGGAATAGGCGCAATTCCGTGCTAGTGCCCAGAAGGAATCTCCAAAGGTCCTGGAGACTTTGGCTTGCGCATTCTCTTATGGGGACTTTCTTGGTCTTGGGCCGAGCGTCTTTTGTGGTTTCGTCCGACGGGACCGGAACGTAAACAGATCCCGGGTTGAGGACTGGCTCAAGGTTGTCGATGACCGCAACAGGGTCGCTGACATTATCTTGAAAAAGTCCGAGGAAAAAGTCCATCGTCGTCAACTTGGAGATCTCCCTATCAGCCGCTGCTTCGGAAACCTCTGGTATTACTGGGTTGTTAGGGAGGTGAAGTTGATCAAAATGACTTTCCGAGAGGAAATCTCGCAGGCTTGTCCAACACTGCAGTATGTACTCTCTCGAAGCGTTCTCCGTCAGAGTTGTGGAGAAAATGGCAGCCCACAGGAAGCGGCCCGTCAGCTTCTCGTTGCCCTCTTGTGTAGCTTCTCGAAGCAGGGCCGATGCAATGTCCAGCCATCGCCCCAAACGACCCTTGGCCTCGACGCGGATGCTGTAATCGACCACACTGTTAGGGTTGGTGATGCGTTCATACACATCAAGGTGAATCTCGAAGAGCATCTCCACGATGCTTTTGATGAAACCAAACTCTTTCTCGGCGTCGTCTGAATGCCTCGCGCGATCCAAGTCGTAGTTGATAGACAGGAGGATATCCTGGTCGAACCGACTAATGACCTGAACGACGGCTGTTTTCATGACGTCTGACCACTTGGTTTCAAGGTAGCTGGGGCAGATTGTCTTGAGCCACTCGTAGGCAACCTCTTGGGCTGTCATCCAAGAAGAGTTGACTCGCTTCACAAAAGCAGCAAGCCCCTGAGTCTCCTTGAAAGGCGGAATGACCGACGTCTTTTGTGAGCCACCTTTGGCATGCTCAAGAAAAGATGACAAGCTCAAAGATGTTTGGGCTTGCCTGTTGAGCAGTATTTTGGCATTCTCTTCATTGAAGGAGACAATAGCGTTGCGCAGGTCCACCGTAGCCTGGTTCTTGATAAATGCCGCGCGCTCCTCTGTGGCCAGCGAATCCAACACCTGGCTGATCCGTTCTAGGGTGGCCTGGTCGGTGACGCCAATGTTCTCCAGCATGTTCTTGGTGGCCTGGAACAAATTTTGATCGGCTGCTTGGTACGGTGCTAGCTGCGACGCGAGGACGGCGCTGGGATCCACAACCTCTTCTGCAGCTGCGGTTTCTCGTCTTCGGATTCGTTTGCTCCTCTTTTCAACCAAGCTCTCCTCTTCTTGGCCTTCCGGAATGCCCGCTGCTGACTGCGATCGCTTTCTTGTCGGCTGGGAGCTGCTTCGGCCCTTGCGAGTGTTCTCGGGGGGTTTCGGGGCCTCTTTTGGCACGGCCTTCGAGCTCTCAGCTTTTTCGGTATCCTCGGGGTTGTCCTCCTTCGTGACGGCCTCATCCTTGTCTTTGAAGCCGGAGCGGTTGGGTTGACTATCCTGCTCTGGCTGGTTCTCCATGACCACATCTTCGTCGTCTTCCGTTTCAGGAAGCTCAACGACGATGGCCCGACTTGTCTGACCCTTTTCCAGTATGAACTGCACCAATGCCATGCCCAGGTCGGCCCAAGATGGGGTCGGGCATGCCACAGTGAGGCGGGTCGCGCCTACCTCTTCTACGGTAGTGCGGGCGGACCCGAGTTCTTTGGTTGAGTCCGGTAGGAAGGGTATGGGATCGATGTGTCTTTTGATGAAGTCGGGCATGTCTCGCTTGACCCAAGGACCCATGATGGGGTGGGACAAGGCAATCTCATCAGCCAAGACCTGGAGTTGCTCCTTTAACTGTTGCCCAGCGAATCCTTCCGCCAGCGATGGTGGTTCGACCTCAAGAACAGTCGGGTCATCGTCGAGTTCGATGGCAGCCTCGAGGCAGTATCTGTTGATTCTCGTGCTCTTCAGCGAGGCGGCAACGCGAGCAGTGCGGCGCCACAGCTCGGCATCGGATGGGTCGCGATCAAGGGCGGCATTGAAGTCGGTGAGCGCATTGTACATGTTATGAAGCGCCTCATCCTTTTCGAAGTAAGCGGGTGCATCATCGCCTGCGCTTCGAGCTGCGTGACGAGTGCGGTCGAGGAGGAACTGGCCGCGGTTCTTGTGTGCTAAGAAGAAGGCTTGAGGAAGACTGCTGCCGACGGTGTCGACCTCGGCGACTTGGAGGTCCAGATCGGAGGCGAGGGCAGGGTCGGTGATCAAGTGCTCAGGCTGCCTCTCTGCTCTCTCATATTCGGTGACGGCCTCGGGGTATTTGAAGATTTCGGACTTGAAGAGGTCGTCGTAGGCATCGGCGGCTTCGTCGAAAAAGCGAGGACCTTGAGCGTGCAGCTTCAGGGCATTTTGGAAGCGTTTGAGAGCTTCGTCGACCTAATGGCGAGTTAGTTCCGGTAGAAGGGGGGTGTATTTGTGTCAAGGCATACATGGAGCTCGCGGGTGGTATCGATCTCATCGTCAATATTTTCCTCGGTCTCGACGTTGATGGCTTGGAAGGCCGGCTGCGCGTCGGTTAGTCGATGCTGTTAGTGACTGGTCGCAGATATTGAACAAACCATTTTGACGGTGCGCTCTTACGAGCGGGCAGAATCACCACAGCCGTGACGTTGCGCGGATAGAATACTGGTGTTGAATACGGTGTGATGGAGATTCGGAATGGCGTTGTACTCTAAGAATGCGCAGCTACGTATAAACTGATTGATTGCTTTAGTTTAGGGGAATTTCCGCTGCGCGTGGCTATTGGTGACTGACGCGACCTGAATTGGAGAAACACTACCTAGGTAAATTGATTGCTTGCTTGGTTTGGAGCTGTCGAACAGAGGGTACGTACCGCGCACCAGGAACGACATGGAATGGGCCGCCAACGGTGGGGGATTGAACGCTCATGACGGGCGGTTTGTTCCACTGCAATCATCCCTACCTAACCTAGGTACCTAGGTGTACCTAAGGTACACGCACAAGGCGGTCCCTTGTCTCAAGTAATCTTGTGTCGGTGTACCTAGTGTACTTGGTGTAGGCGTAGTTGCACAGAACGGCATACAGACACAGCTATTATGTAAGAAAACCGGCCAAGATCGCAGAACCTTGCATCTCAGGAACAGAACACGGCAACAGTAGGTGTCAGGTAGCAGGTCCCGGCCATGCTTGAGTGAGTGCTATCGTGGCTCCATCTATCAAGTCGTGTCTTCCTTGCCAATGACGGGCGCCACCAGCAGCAACCGGGCACCTCTTTCCACAGTACCTTATCCCCTGTCGCCGCCCATTGCATTGCACAACGTCGATTAATGTTGTTCCAAGCCGGCAGCAGGTCCCCAATCTTGGAGTGAGCCCAAGCTCAACCAACCCTTCACCACCTGTTCCCGTTTAACGCTACCTGCCACTCCTACATATCTATCCCTCACAAATCTCACCGACCAATTCAAACAACCGCCTTGTCTGCCCACTGATCCCCCACCCCCATCGAGCTTGTCCCAGCCATCTCATCTTGTCGACTTTGCGACACAGGGGCCGGAATTACTCCAATAGCGCTCTTCCCTTCCTGCCGCCCACATGCATCGATCCTCAAGCTCATAACACCGTTTCCAATCCCCGAGAGCACATATCCCTCTCTCGCTCCATCTTGCGCCTGTAGTAGCTTGACCACAAAACACCGCCGCAATGGTTGCGCCGGCTGTGCCCGAGTATGTTCACCACCATCGCATGCTGTAGCTATCTTCTCTCTCTCCATTGCTAACTCTCCCACCCCCCTCCAAGGCTCACTGAGGAGATCCTCCAAGAATCAGTCGATGCTCGAACCGAATCCCTGCTCTCCCTTCGCGAGCTTGGCCCTCCTGACCTCGTCCACCTCCTGAAGCATTCGACGAGAAACCCTGGCAAGCAGGTTAGGAATCACTCACGCGTCATCAATCTCACGCTTGTCGCTAACCGGCTTTTCACCCCAGCTCGGAGTCTATCACCATGTCACTGGAGTCGATGCGTCCTCTTCTGCCAGTCTCGCCGCCTACATCAACACTTTGACCTACCGCGAGCACGGCCAGGCCACGCAAACCAAGATATCAGAGGGTTTGTACTGGTATGCTGATGCGACGCGCTTCTTGCCCAAGCTCGTAGAGCTGACTTGTAACCCAGCTGCTACAACGCCTTCTCCCGACTTGACATGCGAGTCCACGTAACGATACCCGGGACCGTCGAGAGCTACTGCGTGGATGAACGAGGCGATAAGCGCAAGGCGACAGATGATCTATGGCTCGAGACGTACCTCTGCAGTGTTCTGCGCGCCTACTCGTACGCAGATGATGGAAGTGGAGAGACTATCCGAAAGATCATGGGCGTGCGCAGATTCAATCCCGTCACAAACACCGAAACCGAACACCGTTTCCTCAACGCCGCCGAACAGCTGTTCTTCAGAGGTATGTCTGGATTTCGAAGGAAAAAAAAGAAGAAGAAAAAAACCGTCAGGTTGGTGATTTAACATGACCTTAGGCTGGCAGCTCGGTTCCGACAGTGTCGTCCAGGTGCCGAACAATGTCTCGAACCATCTGACCGCCGGTCTCCTCAAGTACTTCCAGACCACGGGACGCTACGCCTCCGGTATCAACCTTTTCGAGAAGCTCAGGGACCAAAACGTCGAGGTTTCCTCCCTCCTTGCTAAGGTCTTGTTCATGGGTAACGAGGAGGTCGAGGGCGTCAGGGTGCTCCACCAGGCGCTGAAAGAATCACCAATGGACTATGTCATGCTGGATACCCAGGCCGAATTCCTTCTCAAGAAGGCGCAAACCGCCACGACGCCCGAGCAGAAGGAAGAGAGGCTTCGCCTAGCTCTTGGCTGTGCTGATCGCAGCACGATTGCTGCCCCCAGTGAATTCGGTACCTGGGCAAGGTTGGCGCAGGTCTACGTGGCAATGGAGGATTGGGAAAACGCCCTGACGATTCTCAACTCTTGCCCGATGTTCACGTACCAGGACAAAGATGCGCCTCAAATGCCCGAACCCAAAGATGTGCATCTGCCAACTCTCCCCGAGACTCGACTCGACGAGATCGACAGCGAACCCGAGTCCAGATACTCCGAGCAGGTAGATGCGAGTCTCCTGAATCTGCGTGCTGCGGTCTACAAGGGAACCTTCAAGCAAGCGTATGGCATCTTGACGGAGATGACGTCCAAGATCGGATGGGATCAGCTTCTCAAGATCCGAAGCACCGTTTTTGTGATGGAAGACGAGTACCGATCCGAGAAGCAAGAAACCTCGCATCCTCAACGCAACCCAAGCACGGACGGCCTTCGCGGAACCCCAGACCCGACAACGAACGGCGACCAGTCAGACTCGGAAAAGGACGAGGACGAGGACGAGGAGAACAAATCCAAGCCGACAGACACCGACTCCACCGCCGAGACGTTGGCAACAAACGGGCAGAAGGAGGGAGGGGCCGTGGAGAAGCCCACCCACGCGATAGACCCTGGTGAGCTCAAGGGAGATGCGGAAAGTGTAAGCGCCACTTTTCCTATACTGCGACTTGGATTGCCACTAACATTGTACCAGGGCGCACAGACGGATGACCATCTCTCTAAGCTTAACAACAAACGTCTTTGTGAGCGCTGGCTGGACAGCCTCTTCATGGTCCTGTACGAGGACCTCCGCGTCTACACAATTTGGCGTACGCAGATGGCCCAGTACAGGGCGCAGTCGATGCAGTACAAGAAGTCGGCCGAGGAATGGGAGATTCTCGGCTCTCTGGCGGAGAGACTTCAGCACGCAGACGAGGCGGTAGAGGCGTACAGAGCTTGCCTGGCGGCACGTTTCAGCCCCAAGGCTTTGACAGGTATCCTTCGCGTTTTTGAACAAAACAAGAACACGCGCGAAACGGTCGCGTCGGTCATTCGCCTCGTCACTTGGCAGTATAGGTGGTACTCGGAGTTCTCCCCAGAACTTCTCCACACCATTCGTACGCTCATCGAGGACGAAGGCGCGGTCAAGGTCAGGAGCATCATTCAAGCCACCAGCCTGCCTCAGGAAGTCCTTGATCTCACTCATCACTACGCCGCACTCTGTGCCACTTTCCGCAGCAGCGGTACCGATGGTTAGGTTTAAACCATGTCCCGATACGGAAGCCTCACCGATAGGCGTTGGCGGTGATGTGTGCAGTTGATGAAACAAAAGTATTCTGTAGTTTGGTATCATCACCCAAACCGTCGAGACTGGGAGGAGTATGACTGGGATGCTCATGTACTACACCACCATAGCGTGCATTTTGCAATGATATTGGTGCGCTGTGTTGGGATTCTTTGGTAAAAGCATTAGTCGTGGCTTTTTAGGTATCACGATTGTAATGCAGAGTCAAATGAGTGATACCTTGTAACCCAGTCACTTGAAAACAGAAGTCGGGTTGAAGACTAAGATGATGCAATGCCTTGTCTGTCTACTTTGGCTTAAAGATACGCGAAAATGAACCGACATGTCTGACTTATGTAGTGTAGGTAGGCTGCCGGGCGATTGACCGAACACACGGAGCACCTCGGGGCCGGCCCGCCAACCCAAGACGGCGCCGCCGTTCGATGGGAACCCGGGCGCCGCGCTGATTGGAGAGGCGTTTTTTGGGGGGGGCAACTGATATCACCTCTACGTCAAACCGGTCGAATTTCCGTCTCAACCAAGGACGCATTGAGAGTCTTTGAGGGTCCTGCGGCGGCGCGATGGGATCGAGCCCCTCCGATCTCTCGATGTGATGTGTCGGTTCTCCACCCAGCACCACATTTTGGCGGGTGTGGTGATTTCATTGCACAGTGGCCCGTGAGATCATCGAATGACGTCGACCGTCTGAGCCTTGAGATGGCGAGGCTGGATGAGAGTCAACGACGACTACAAAAGTTGACGATTCCGAGCAGTCTGTAACCGTTTCGTTTCCGCGTCAGCACCAAGAAGCACTCGAACAAATACACCCATCAACCCATTGAGACTCGTCGAAAAGAGTTCTATCATTTCACTTACACCACTTACTCATCACACCACAATTACACCGCACAATATGGCACCCTCAAAGGAGCAGCTCATGGAGGCCGCCGCCCAGGCCCAGCTCGACGTGAACACTTACCAGGCCAAGACGGGCGCCGCTCGCCGCCAGGGTAACGACGACGCCGGCGTTGACTCCGTCCAGACCGAGAAGCGCTTCCCCGGCGCCTCCGTGGCGGTGCAGGGCGACCCCACCAACAACGTCGCGTACAAGCCCGAGCAGCCGGCCAAGGACCCGGCCTACGATGACGACGACGTCGTCCCGGCCAAGAACATCTCGTCGCTCGGCACGCAAGACCGCAAGGATGACGTCCTGCTGCAGGGCGAGGGCGCCGTGCGGAACAACGTCGGCACCAACCCCCCGGGCGTCGGCGGCAACAAGTTCCCCGGCTCCGACTACTACGTCCCCGAGTCCGTGCCGGATAGCATCTCCGCCGAGGGCAACGTCGCGCCCGAGAGCGTGACGCAAGCTTCTGCCGAGGCGGAACGCCCTGATAAGTTTTGAATGGGGAATGCTTTTGGGTACGGAAAGTGGGAAAAAGCGATACCACGGCCTTGTAGTTGGTTGTTTATGATCACGATGTACAATAATGAAGCTGCCTGAACAAGGCAATGCCAAACATTGATAATACCCAACTGGCAACTGCGAATCGTGACGTTGATGGTTATTACCCCTATTATCGCTATACGCACTTCTGGAGTGAGTGAACGTTTTGATCACAGCACCGTTGATGAAGAGAATGTGCAAGCCAAATGATACCAAAGACTAAATCTAATTAAATATACTACTGAGTGATCGAATTCGCTATTTGTACAACTCCCATCGCCATGTCGACCGGGCACAGCAACTGCCAAATGATCAAATACCCTCCAACGCCTCGCTTTCTAGAGAGTCCCCGTCATCTGCCACGTCTATAATCAGAAAAAGGGGGGGGAATGAGAGGAAGAAGAAGAAGAAGAATAATAATAATAATAATCATAATAACAAGAAGAAGAATAAGAAGAAGAAGAAGAAGAAGAAGAAGAAAAGTCGAAACAAAATAGGAGACGTGATCAAGTCGCAGGCTGGTAAACATCAGCTATAAACCGATCGCCCAACACCTCCCTGGCATCCCGCCCCAGCACTTTGCTCAGGTTACTCAGGAAATCGTCCACAGCCCTCGGCCGCGCGCACGCAAAGACGAGCGCGCCCTCCTCAATGTCCTTGGCAAGCTTCTCCCGCACGCCCTCGTCGAGCATCGCGTCTTGCGCCCTCCTCTTCTCCTTGTTGCTGACCGTGAGCCTCAGCACGTCAAAGAGGCCCGCCTCGTCGGCTTCTTGCATCGCCTCGCGCACGATCGCCTCGTCCGAGGCCTTGAAGCCCGCGAAGAGGCTGATTGGGGGACTCTTTGCGGACCCCCCGGGAGAGGAACGCAGCCGTTGAAGCCGGTTCTGCAATAGTCCGCGAACGGGCGCCATGCCGGACCCGGTTGTGAATATGACCATTGGCCTGTCTTGGTTTTCGGCGATATTCTGCAAGTGGGAGGACGCGCGGATCTTGCAGGTTACGGCCCCGAACGACTCGAAGGAGTTGAGGTACCTGTCTGAGAATCTACCGTTGGAATGGTGCTGGACAAGGAGGTCCATGGTGTTCCCGTCTGCGTTTTTGGTACGTGACCCATCGGAGGCGATTGAATACTCTCTCGGCTGGATCGTCGGCATGGCACCGCAAAGGCTGTCCAGCGTCACTGACCGCCTCCAGTCCGATGGTATCTGATGGACCACATCTTCAATGGCGGCCGTGGCTAGGGTCTCCGGCCGCGACAACGACAATCCACTGGCCCATTCTGTAGACTTGAAAGGATGCTCCAGGTCGGCGAAGCGTTGAAAGAAGTCACCGACGGTAGGCTCACCAGGGAGCTTTAGGCGCTCATCAGCCTGCAGCCCGAGAGCCCCAAGAACGCGCGACACCTTGTTCCTCGAGTTGGGTGGCAGGATCCAGACGCTGCCCATGGTCGGATACTCGCGACCGCCCAGGTCGAGCGTGACTCTCTTCATGCCGTCCGGCGCCGTCCCCAGAACGGGCTGCCCGACAACTTTGGCCTGAAACCACGGCCTGGTGTCGAAAGGTCTAACCGGCCGAGCGGTCCACTGCGCGCCGCCCGCGTCGCCCGCGTCGCCCCCGGCTCCTTCCGAGCCCGATTTCTGCAGCGCGACGAGGACCTGATCAAAAAACTGGCCGAGGACGGGCCAGGGAGGGTTCTCGGCGGCGGTGTCGGCTTCGCGCATGCCGATGAGCCTCTGCGCCTCCCCTCTGCTCAGCAGCTCCTCGATGTCCATCGCGGCCTGGTTGTACGTGTCGGGATACTCCAGCGACCCGTTGGCAAAGATGGCGTAGCGGCACGCGATCGCCTTGGGGTTTCTCGCTAACGCGTCCGCGAAGGCCTTGCCGTTTTGGGGGATCTCGCCGCGGCCGGTCGTGCTGGCAACGATGACCAGCACGTCGTTGGGCTCCACCACGGAGATGGGGAGGGCGTTGAGCGTGCAGGGCATGACGACGGAGCCCAACTTGGGATTGACGTCGCAGGCGTGCTGCAGCTGCACGCACAGCCTCTTGCAGAGCTTGATGGCGACGTTGCCCGAGCTGCAGAACCCGATATAGATTCTGCGCCCGGGCCCGCGGGGGGTCAACGGCGTCAGTGGCGTCGACGGCCTGGTTGTCTGCGGGGGTGAGCGGACGGGTAAGAAGGATGTCGAGGCGGTACCGAAGGGGGAGACGGGTGTGGCGGGCCGAGTGAGGGAGATGGAGGGGACGAAGATGTTGAGCTTCGCGCTGAAAGAATCGCGAGTTCGTGCTGCGCGCTTTTGCTGTTGTTCGCGGCGCCAGGCTTTGACGGGATCTTGGGCATGGCGGCAGATCAACGGTTTTGGCTGGTAGTTGGGAGAGCCGCCGCGGTGCCAGATTGGGATGATTGAGCCTTGGGGAGGGGCCAGCCAGTACGGGTCTGAGGGAAGGCGGAAGCCGTTGTTCATGAGGTGCTCGTCGTCGAACTGGGCAAATTGCTCCGCGGCGCCGAGGGAGTCTGACATCCTGACGCCGGCCTGAGCGAAGGACCAGTACGTGGCATAGTTGAGCTCCAGTTGGGCTCGGGACTGTGATACCGTAAGTCAAGACGTTGAAAAAGAGTCGAGCCTCGGCAGAGCTTACCAACACGGCGAGACGTTCGTAGTCCGGTAGGTCGTCAACGTCACCGTCGACCAAGCCAATGGCCCTGGCAACCTGCGGAAGCGCGTTGTACCGGAAGGAATCCGCCAAGTTTCGGACGCCAATCTCGGCATCCATGAACCTGCATTCAATCAGCAAGAGCCCAGACGGAAGGGAAGGTTTCAAGCTCACCATCCAACAAAGGGCGTTGCGGTGTATTGCACGCCGCCAATGCTGAAGCCAAGACGGCTCAGTGCCGGCGCGGGAACCCAACGCAGGCCGAGGGTCTCGAGTTCGGGGTGCTTGGGGTGGCGGATGTGCACCAACGGGAACGCGTCCTTGGGAAGCTCTGTGATGACGGGCTCTTCGCCCTCGGCCATCGTGACGAGGGGCAGGAGATCCCATTGGGAGCGGAAGCGCGGCGGGGTCCAGCCGAGTTCGGTGATGGCGTTGGTCAGTTGGACGTTGGCGGGGTCGCCCATGATTTCGCCGTTGGATTGCTCGTACTTGGAAAGATGAGCGTACGCAGAAGACGTTGCCGGAGAGGAGGACTTACACCCGCGAAGGATAGCAATTGTGAGTTCCAGATCATGGGCCCGCGGCTATTGATATCTCGTGGAGGGAAGACGAAGACTACACTCAGAATGTCAGAACGAGCCAACAGCCGACAGAAAACTCACATACCTGTTGGGTTAATTTCGCCAGAGTTGTAGGCTACCCTCAGGTTTTCGATCAAAGTCTCGGCCATCTTCTTGCTTGTCCGGACATGTCTCAAGTCGCACAGTCTGGATGGTGTATTAGTGGAGTATCGTTTCTATGGTCGACTTCCAAGTACCTCAGGTTGCCGTATTCAGAGCGCATGATGCATTTCCGGGCATGTTTCCACGCCGCACGCAGGCCGAACTCAAGCTCTTCGAACGTCTGCGTCCAGGGGCCGCCAACGAGACCAACGGTCGTCACCGGTGCCGTCTCCGACCTGCACTCGGAGGATATAAAACTGCCCTCGGTAGAGTTCTTTTGAATCTCCTGGAGGACCTCATGTGCACGGTAGTGAAGCTTCTCGGTGTCTATCAGGCCCTCTTTGTGCATCTGCTGCAAGAAGTGAAGAGCATCCTCGCGGACTTGGGCATACGACTGGTTCCGGCCCACACGCTCTTCGTCCATGTGCGTCATCCGCCCAGACTGACAGAACCTCGCCGTGCAGCCTGTTGACGACAGAGACGGGTATCGTGAACGGATGTTGGCGAACTCTTGCTCCGCCGAGATTTGCCTCGGCGGCACCGCGAGGGCGCGCTGAAGGAATGGGCAGGCCATGTTCGCGTTGTGTCAGGTTGTCTAACAGATGGTGTGTGTATATGGGGAGACTTGAGGGAGAGATCAGCAGGGACTGTCATATACTGCTTTTCCCCGGACCAGAACGCGAAGGACTGCCGAACTCCGAGTCATATGCAGAACCAGACGGCGAGCAATTGATTGGACAGTTCGGTCGTTTCGGGCGAGCCAGATGGGATGGTCGTTGAAAATTGGTGATGGAAGCGAATGACTGAGTTTGAGCGACTATGGTGATTTTCAAACGATTCTGACAAGAAGAGAGAGGGCGAAACCAACCTTATAACAGAGATCCGGGTGGAAGATGGAGAATGCGATTACTTCCGGAACAAAATAACATGAGACGACGGCCAGGCCAACGCGGATCTTGTTCTACCTGCCAGCCAGTGCCCTCGTTGTTCTCACATCAGCGTGTGATATTGGACAGAGGTCCTTTCACCCTAAGCCACATAGGCAACCCGCCGCAACCCCCACCCCATCCCCCTTTCCACCTTCTCAACCTGAGATATTGCCCATCAGCCAGTCTCCATGCTCGGAGGCTGACAGGCCGCAAATCATCTAGGAACTGAGAGTTGGGTGGTACATGCTGTCTCAGGCACCCCGATGCAAGTTTGCTGGTAGGATGGTGGGATGTTGTCAGCCCCCCAATAAGGGGGTGGCCATTTAGCCACCGCCATGTCAATAATGCCCATCACGAACCCTTTAGGAGGAGCAGCAACTGGGGCATGGACCCGTTAAGGCGGGAGATGACGGCGGCAGAACGTCCTAGCGTTGGCTCTGCAACCTGACACATTTGAAAGGTCCTACCCTCGGGACCGATGATGGTGGGTGGCCGAACTAATGAGGCTGAGTTTGCTGCACCCACTTGAACGATGCAAAGCACGGCCATCCGCCCGGTTTCCTTCAAACAACGGGCTTCCTCGACGGAAGAGGCAGACTGCATACATAGCCGCGTTGGAATGTTTGGTTTCCTACAATCTGTTGCGTCGGCGGCGTCCAAAACCCATTTGCTCCTCTGTGCGTCATGAACACCAAATAGAATGCTGTCCTAATCATCATCAGATAGAAGGGCTGGGCTACAATAGTAATGCCGTAGGCGACAGTAATGCCAGCCCGGCCGGGCCCATCTCGATGGGCATCGGCGATGACAGCCCATCCGGGTCTATCACAATAGGTAATGGCAATGCCAGCCCAGCCGGGTCTATCGCGATGGGCAATAGTGATGCCAGCCCATTTCGCCAACGTTGCTTGAAGCATTGGTGCGAGGGTGTGAACAGGAGCGCCTTGATAGGTGCATAAAAATCAGCTGACTGCGCTGTGCTGGACGGGGGCTTTTCCTTTCTAACCGCACATCAGCATTAGACACTCCAAATAGAGACAGTCAGCACTGATTGCTACGTTCTGAGACGACTCTTGTAACCTATTTCGGCCTTTGGAGCATTAGCCCAAAAACCTACCAATTAGCACTATGAATTCTTATCTAACCGACCCTATATTGACGAGTAGATTAGGTTTATGGTTGCTTCAAGGCATATATAAGAGACATCGTGAGTATTAAGGCGAATTAGCAGACAGGAAGAAATGGTTTGGGGTTGAGCAATCAAGACTAATTTAGGTGGGGTTTGTAAATTCAGCCATCAAGATGCAACGGTGGCTGACCACAGTACAGTACAGCTGCGTTTGGGCTTGTCTGGAATAGACTTCGATTCGGTGGCACCAATACAAGGGGCTGTATTCTCCGGAGCACGTTCAAGTTCAGCTGCATCCAGATGAGGAACTCGTCACACAGCAACTCTACGCTCGACTCGGATGCATCTAGAATCACTTGAAAACCTTCCCTACGGGAAAGGGGGGTCTGGCATGTGGCGTGAATCGGTGTCAGTGTCCCATCAGCGGGAAACTTTATGCACACAACTCGCGTGGCAACCGACGCCTTCGTCGCCTTAGACACCGGGAAGAGTGAGGGTGGGCGGGGGCTTGACTGCGACACCCGGAGTTCCTGTGATGCCATTCCCAGTTGTGTCGTCGAACTAGTGATTCGGTGTGCGACGAAACGCTTCTTGGAATGTTCCATAGACCAGCCCGTGGCGGGTGTCTCTTGCTTCATGGGGACCACGAGGGAGGCAATTCGTACACGAAGAGCACAGAGGGCGTTGGTCTGGAAGGTCTCAAGGTGCGACACAGAACGCGGTGCCAAAGAATCGACCCAAGAGCCGAGGAATGGAGGAGAGACACCCGCGTACGTTCCTTAACCACCACCACCCCACCTGCACTCCGAGCCGGAGAGGCTGAAGGTGGAATCGCACGGCGGGATTGAAAGACCCGCACTCGCCTCGACTTTCCGCAACTGCGATGTGTGAATCAAACGACCAGCGACCAAACTAGAATGTGTTTCGTACAGAGAGGGAAAATGGTTCGGGAGGTATCCGTAAGTGCCTGTTAGAATCGACCTCCCTCGGGTTACGAGGGTCTATTCCTGTGACTGGCACCAAGATCGAATGAAACCCCCTCTAGCAAAGTGTCAAGGCGGCGTGGCACAGCGCGAGATCAGGGAGTGGTGCCGCCCGGATGGGACCTGTAGGTATGTATGTATGTATGTATGTATGTATGTAATAGATGCCAGGCCTGACAGACGGCACACTGGTGCGCTGTAGCCTGTAGCGCAAAACACCACAGCCCGGCGATCCAAAGAAGATGCTGCCTTGCTGTGTGCGAATGGTGCTGCCTGCCTGTCTGCTTAGGTAGGAAGCTGCCGCGCGTTTCGGTCGATGGGAGGGGGAGAGCCGGCGTCCGTCCGCAGTACAGTTTTGTGCTCTTTAGCTGCATTGATGAGGGGGCTTTCGGACTCAACCGCAACGTCGCCAAGGCTGGAACGACTTCTTTCCGGTATGAATTGACACTCTCTGTGTCATAGGTAGGCCTGCAGCGACTACCTACGTAGTATGGCGATCCCGGGAGGATAGCTTCGCTCACAGTGGCAGGCTACCGAGCGCACGAGAGAGCTCGCTGCCATCACCTTTCTCAGCCTGGACGGGAGATCTACGCATTCGGGTGGTGGCAGACAGGCCTACTTCCTGTTACATACATACCTATTGCCCGGTATGCTGTGCGTGCTCAAGGGATCGACAAGCTCGGGTCTTCGCGTTACATTAAACGGCGTGTGAATGGACTCATGTCGAACTGTCGGAACTCGGGTGCTGTGCTGTTTCTTGTTTAGGGTGATGTGTGAGAGCCATGTGCCATTCCGTCGCCCTCGATCGGAGAAATGCCCGAAGCAATTGCGGATGTGGGAGATGAGGTGAACCTAAAATCGGGTTTGAAAGACAAGCCCACAAAATGTACGGCTGGCGCGAAACGATTTCTATTCAACGGACATCCCTCAACAGATCACCTTGATTCTCCGTACCGCCGCCACCACCACGTTGGACTGATGCTTGTCGTTTTCCCAATGCGACCGCATGCTTTCTATGGTCTATTGTACTCTATTCGAGCTCAATCGTTCCTACAACAGCGACATCAGATTCGTGTTCCACGTGCACGTGGGCATACGGCCCGCCAATGGGGTCTCGGAAGCAGAGAGGGCAGGCATAAATAGGCTTACCGGGCGGCTTGCTGGTAATGTCGTACACGACACGTGAGACACCCTCAACCTCGTTGACGATGCGTGTCGAGATCCTCTTCAGGAGGTTGAAGTCGAACTCGAAAGGCTATGCGTGCTGTTAGTCCGTGGAGCCCAACCCTTCGCTTCGGCGTGAACCATCTCACCTCGCAACTCATAAAGTCTGCAGTCTGCACGGCGCGGAGAATGACAATGTAGCCATACACTCTGGCGTCACCCTGCACACCCACGGCTATAACCGACAGCTGTTAGTACAAGACCTCAAAGTAGCCTCCATAGGTCGGCCCACAACGGTGTTGAAATGGGTCGATTTGTTTTCATGACATACCTCTGTTGGTGTCTAGACCAGCATAGCTTCGGACGTTAGCTTAGAGCATTCTCAAATCCGTAAAAGTGACATCATACCTTTGGGACATCTATATAATGGTAAGCCGCTGCTCAAGACACACTTGTACTATGCAAACTTACCTGATCGTAGATACCAGCTTCCTTGATCATCGAAATGAAGATGTTGTCAGCAGCTCGGGCGATTGCCACGCGCTCTGGTGTGACCTCGCCAAGAATTCTGATGGCGATTCCGGGGCCCGGGAAGGGGTGGCGCTTGAAAAGGTTGTTAGATAATCGTCGAACCATCTTTGGCAAGATTGTTTCATACCATGATGAGATCGTCGTGGATGCCGAGCTCCCTGCCGAAACTTCGGACTTCGTCCTTGCTAATCATACTATTAGCTGAGTTCAGCGGTAAGGGGTAGGGAACGGGCTAGATTCTGGCCCCGGGCGAAATCATGAAGCCATGGAATTCGGCGCCGCCAACCGTTGCCTGTCGCTCTGGCAAAATTGACCACCGCACGAATGGCACACTGGTGTGTGTGTGTGTGTGTGTGTGTAAGGAGGGAAGCCGGTTTTACTTACAAAAGCTCCCGCAACGGTTCAATGAGTTTCAACTGCAAACGGCGTCAGTTGCTTCCATTCCAATCATTCGAAGCACGGCCGAGTAAAGGAGCCGAGGGCATTTGCTTCTAGCGACATAGTCTTGAACCACACCATCAATCTCCGACGTACCTTGAGCGTGTCGGGCAGACCTCCAACATTGTGATGGGCTGTTTCCATAGTCAGCGGCTATTTATGCATATATGCATATTCAGTCTTTGTGACGTCTTGGGGATCACATCGGCGGCTAGGAGGCCCTACTCTTGATAGTCGCGCTGGGACCCTGTAAAGCCAAAAGTTAGTAACTCTGCAAAGGCCAACGAGATGAGAGGAAAGCGCATCCCAGGCCCTCAGTGTGTCTATGCATCGGTTCCACGCACCTTGAACGAGAGCGACTCGATACTAGATAGAGCATGGTCAGCTTTGAAGAGCGTTTGTGGCAGGATTGGACTTACACATCGGGGTAAAGCTGCATACGTCAAGGTCAGCATCGTTAAGAGAGCTTACGCCTGGACCACAGTCACTCACAGTGCCCTAGAACGTAAGAGTCAGTCAAGAGTCGAGAATAAAGGGTGATAGATCACACGTACCTGGAGGAACCACTCGACCGCGCCGGCATTGGGGGTGTTCTCAGCCTCCTTCTCGATACGGAGTGCCTCCTTTTCGAAGAGGTCGATAACTACTTCGCGTTAGAGGAGTTTCATGAATGGCTTCGAGAGAGCCGCCGGCTGAAGAGTCCAAAGGGATGAGCATACATGTTCCACCAATGATCTTACGCTTCTTCTCCGGCTCTGTGACGCCCTTGAGACGACTGAGGAACAGTTCAGCCCCATCAACAACCGTTAGGTTGATGCCGAGGTGCTTCTGGAGCGTCTCCTTTACCTGCTCGCACTCGTTGAGACGCATAACTCCTACACGTAGCGTTATTAGTATACTCTTGCCTGACTGCGTTGAGGGGTGAAATGCTAACCGTTGTCAACGAGAATAGCATGGAAGCGATCGCCAATCGCTTCCTTCATGAGCTTGGCAGCGACGGTCTGTTTGATAAGTCAGCTTCAATTCCTAATCTTGACTGTGGTCCAATGAAGGCAGGGAATGACTCACGGAATCAACTCCTCCGCTCACGGCGCCGATAACTTGGGCACGATCACCCACGAGATGTCTGATGCGGACAATCTCCTTCTTGATAAAATCGCTCATAACCCAATTAGGTTGGGCACCGCAAATGTCGACACTGAAGTTGCGAAGGATCTCACTGCCTCTCGGCGTCTGCAGCAACGTCAGTAATCAGTCCGACCAGTGTCAGAATCCCACTCACGTGTTCAAGCTCGGGGTGGAATTGGACGCCTATGAGAAATCCGTAATTAGTTCTTGGGCTGCCATGGCGTCGTTTTGATAAAAGACAAGACGTCGGAGCGAGCCGCTTCGGCATATAGATACTAGCAACATACCATAGATCGGCTTGGTCCGATGGGCAATTGCGGCGTACTCGCTGTTCTTTGTGCTTGCAACAACCGCAAACCCTTCAGGCAGCTTTACAAGCTTATCAAAATGGGACATGTAGGCATGCATCGTCTCTCCTAGACCGGCGAAGAGGCGATCTGTGTGGGAGTTGCCCGAGTTGTGGATGGTGACATCGGCGTGGCCGTACTCTGCACAGTCGAACAGTTAGATGTCCCGTTCTTTCCCGGCAGGTTTCTCTTGGTTCACGAACCTCGGGCTGAGCCACGGGCGACGTTCTCAGAGTTGATTCTCCAAGCAAGCTCCTGTACTACGATCAATCCATGTTCTGACCAGGAATCTTCGATAGGCTACCGAGGTAACCGCCTCCTACTGTTGCAAGGCTCACTGAATGCAGAGGGATATTACCTGGCAGCCGTAGCTAGAAGCTCGGGATTAGCATATGACCGCCGCGGAGAGCAAAGGTAACCATACCAAATGCCCAGAATCGGGACACCAAGATCGAAGACGGCAGGGTCAACGTCTTGGATTTATTCAGTACATGTCACATCGTGTACAAGGAGGGGATCTTACGGGGCGCGCCCTGATCGTAGACGGACGAGGGTCCTGTTTGTTGTCAGCAAGCTAAAGACATGGTACCGGTGCCGTATCACAAGCCACATGCCTCCGGAAAACACAATACCCTTCGGCTTGAAGGGGAGATCCGCCAGCTTCGTGGTGCATGGCAGCATCTCAGCGTAGACGTTGAGTGCGCGCAGGCGTCTCAGGATAAGATGACTCGTCTGCGAACCAAAGTCGAGGACGAGGATAGTCTGTGGCAGATAATGTCAGAAAACCATACGTTTAGTTCTTTGCGACTGCCATCGCGCCTGTGTTCTTCGCCGGTTGCGACATGGCCCGCTGCCGCCGAACCGACTGATGCCGCCGCCAGCTTGCCCCTAGCTTCCCGAGTTTGAACCGTAGCTGTATGTCGTAGTGAGTATTGAGTAATCTCTGATAGCCATCTTGTTCAGTTGTAGTGAGCTAACTACCTATGCAGTTGGGAGATGTCGCGCATGGATATCGTGAGTGTTGGGATTTGACCTTGTCCAGATCGACGTCTGGTCCTCGGTCTCCCTTGTGACATGTTGTATTTAGTTCCTTGCATGCTTCTCGCTCGCTTTTTGGAAGAATACCCATGGAGTTATCGTAGGGAGCTTCGGGGCATGGGCGGGCTGGTCGTGGCATCGTGACGGTGGTTGGAGGCAGCGCGACAAGAGATCGTGAACCCAAGGAGAGCCATTCGGTATGGCAAGTTCCATAAAGGGGTGCTACATACGTCAAAATTGTTGTGGGGGGCCTCGGCCTCCATTTCGGTAATGCTGGCCATGTTTTGTACTTGATCGGGTGCGAATACGTAGGCGTGTCGGATCTCTCGAGTTTGCAAGGGGAGGAGATAGCCAGCCGGGAGAAAAGAGAAAAAAAAAAGTTTGGCAAGAGTCAATCGCAACGCACGCCGGTGCACCACCGCAGTGACTGACACACATGGCGGGGGCGGGGCACTCAATTTTCCTTATCTTATCTATATCAAAGTTAGGTAATCAAGGGTGGACCCTTGAATCCTGCAAGATACCTAGGTACCTACCTACCTACCTGATCATACACTGTCACCGCCACACCCATTTCCGATTGCTTCGTTTCGGCAAACTACTAGTTGATCATGGCTTGATTGACAATGTCACAAGAGGGTCAAGAGCTGATCCTCTACTCGCAGATAATCTAGGAAATGTTTCGTTACCCTTGTCATGCAAAATTACAAGAAAAGGGAACGTGCTCACCGCCAAAATAGCTCCTGCTGCAAGTCCTATCTTGCTCGATACAGTCGAAGATGATGTCATTCATTGCTCGAGTGACCTTGCCAAACCCGTAGCATCCTTATATTCTTTCGAGATGCATTTCCGCGACTTGAGGACCTACCAGATCTGAAAGGACACCAAGCGCAAGGACTCGATATCATGTATGAGATCTATGCCGTAAGTCACCCAAATTGTTACGTCTTCAATCGACCTTCCTACCGGAATCGATGGCCTTCTCTTGTCGTGGGTGAACAAGGAATCATCTGACTGACAACCCCAGGCTGGCGCTGCGGCAGCATTCACAGTAGACTGCCTGGTCTATCCTCTCGACACCCTCAAGACCCGGTACCAAAGCCAGGATTTCGTCCAGACCTATGCCTCCTCACCAGGTAGCAAGGCGCCGCTCTTCCGCGGCCTCTACCAGGGCATTGGGAGTGTCGTCTTGGCCACATTACCAGCAGGTGGGCACTCGCTCTTACACTCCAGTCTTGCGCATGCACATCATTCGAACATCGACACACTAACTGATGACGGGATTGGCGTACTGAAGCTGGCATCTTCTTCGCCACGTACGAGAGCATGAAGAAGACAATGACCAACACCGGCTCGATCCCGCAACCCTTGGTGCACTCCTTGGCCTCGGCCATCGCCGAGATGGGCTCATGTCTAGTCCTTGCGCCCGCCGAGGTAATCAAGCAAAATGCGCAAATGCTCCGTCAAAAGGAGAGCGGCAGCAACGGATCGGGCGGCAGAAGGTCGACATCTCTCGAGGCATTGCGCCAAGTCACCGGCTCCGGGGCCCAGAGACGGCTGTTCTCCGGATACACGGCGCTCGTCGCGCGCAACCTGCCCTTCACGGCGATCCAGTTCCCTGTATTCGAACACGTGCGGAAAATGGCGTGGGACTCGAGGACGCGGGGGAGGGGTGAGGGCGAGGAACAGGGACTCGTCGAGACGGCGGCGGTGACGGGGGTCAGCGCCGGAGCCGCGGGAGCGTTCGCCGCGTTCATCACGACGCCGAGCGACGTGGTGAAGACGCGGATGATGCTGAGCGCGGGCAAGGGTAGTGTGGGAAGCGGCGGAGGGAACGCTTCGTCGAGGGAGGCTGGCCATACGCCGAAGTCCAAAAAGAACCGAGGGAGCCTGGAAGTGACGCGAGATGTCTACCGGCAGAACGGGGTTCGTGGGCTCTTCCGCGGTGGAGGGTTGCGCTCCGCATGGACAGCCATCGGCAGTGGCTTGTACTTGGGGACGTATGAGATGTCAAAAGTCTGGCTTACGCGAGGCAAGGACGAAGAGCAAATCGTCGAAGGGTTGTGATAGGCCGGAGGGGCTGCATGCACGCGGGGTGCGCCGGCGCCGGCGCAAGAAGCGGTGACGGCGCGGGAGGTCGGCCTTTTACTATATGCATACCTCCCTACCTCTGAGTCGTATCTAGGTACCTATGTAGAAAACAGACGTCGTAATCGAGGTGGACAGTGCCGTCTTCGAAACATGGTGTGGCTCCATGGCTGCGGCATAAGAAGGAGGGTTGGGGTGGATCTTCGGCCGGGGCGTTGAGACCGAGGCCGTACGCTAGGTAGGTGTGTAGAGGTGGCCCTGTGGATCTGTGGCACGGCCAAGGCCTGGGGGAACCCGGGGTAGGCCCGTCTACTGAGTAGGTACCCTCCGTCAAATTGGCCCTTGGCTCAACGGGATAACCCCTGGCTACAAGTAAAGAGCATGCAATGTGCTATAGTCCGGAACAAGACATGCAAATATGGAGGCGAAGCCATTTGTATCTCATTTCACCTCCATCGCCTCATCCTTGGGCTCCCATAGCCATCCCACTAGACTCTGTCAGTCATGGCTCGGTGTAGCGTTGCTGAAGAATGCGGGGGACCACGGTGCCGCGAGTTGTTGCCCTTCCCCTACCTCGGTAGGTTGGCAATAATATGGCAAGTCAGTACACATAGGTACGCCTAGAGGTGGTTTCCCCATCCATCCCAGCAGGCCATGCTTTGTCGCCAGGTACCTAGGTAGTTTAGCGCGAGTCTCGACCTCTGCCTCTGCCTCTGCCTCAACGCAGTGTCGGCCGCGACAGTCTTGTCCACGTTACGTTGCTTTTGCAATTGGCAAAGGTAGCCCGTGTGGCCTGTAGTTTCGCGTACATGGCGTAGAAGCCGTCCCCGAAAAAGCCCACAGCCCAAATCTATGGTGGCATGCATTGTCATGGAATCGAAATTGCGTCGCTGGCATCAGAACCGCGCCTGATTGCGCCATACCGACCACACAGTGGCTGTCCCATGCTTTCTCCTGCTATGCAACGTGCAAATATGCGGCAAGTCTTTGTTCTTATGAGAGGATCCACGGGCAGCCCGCTCGGGTCGCACCTTTTCCATGCCAAAAAAAAAAAAGAAAAAGGGGGGGGGGGTTTCCCGAGCATGATCGAGGGATGAACACAGCTTCTTTGACCGGCACACTGCGTAATCTAGTTGGTCTTGACTCGCCCCGAGTCGCTCGACGGTGGTGCGTGTAGTCTCCCGACCCACCTGGCTTGGGTTAGGCAATTCCGTGTCAAAAAGACGTTTCCTCGACGCCCCCTGCCGACACGTCCTAACTCTAGCCTTTTGGATGGTTCTTATATTTCAATGCCGCGGTCGTTTCCCTCTTTCCAAGTCGTGTCGTTGCTTCTCATCCCTCAAGCTCGTCTCAGACTCTCATAACAATCTCCGTCTTCGTCAGTCCTCTCTGGCATGTACTCGCCTCTTACACAGGCCAAGACAACCTGCTTCATCGAAAAACACCAGTAAACCTTTTGTCGTTAAGCCACAACACTAGACTTCAGGTCGTAACTCTCAGAGTCTTCTTTAGTACCATCTTCCGCTGGTCTCCAACTCATCCACTGGACGTCCCCTCACCGGCACCGGAAAGCTTTCACCCAGGTCCTCGCAATGACAGCAATTGTAAGCACGGCACCCTTCGTCGTTGTCGACCCTCTCGCCCAAAAGATCAAGGAAAGTCCAGTCGTCAATGTTGATCAAGTCAACATCAACAACACCAGCCGGTTCATGGTTCACTCACCGTACACGGACCCGGAGCACTTGCTAGACCTCGACACTCTCGATGACGAGAACGCGCTCCTTGCCAGGGCAATGTCTCGGATGGAGTGTCTCCGTGACGACTACGCCATAGCCGACTATATCGAGTCCTTCAACTGGGGGGATGTCATGAGCGAACTCAAAAGCCTCATCCAATCCACGGGCAAAAAATTCAAGGAAACTTCCTTTTACATCGTTGCCTTCCGCTCAACAATTCCCCCGTCGACGGTGTATAAAGACCTCGGCATCCTGGACAAGGCCGCGCACGCCGAGGCCAACCAGGTCGGAGGGTTCCTGAAGTAAGGGAGAACAAAGAATTTCGCGCAACGACAAAGTAAGGAAAAAAAAGACTGACTGTCGACAGGTACTGGTTTGGGAGTCCGGATTCGGAAGGGAGGAACCTCGCAACTTGCGTGTGGAGGTCGAGGCCCGATGCCGTAAAGGCTGGCCACGGCCCTGCCCACCGCAGGGCAAGCCGTGCAACAGCGTCTATGTACTCGTCCTGGCGGATTGATAGGCACCGATTGGTTATCCGCCATGGCGCCGAGAGCTGGGAGATTGTCGATTGGGTCGACTAAGAGCGTCCGGGAGTATTTGGCGGGCAGGCAAGAAAGTGGCGATTGATGGTGTTTAAAGATTTGTTTAGAACGCATGTCGCAATCGGGCTAGCTGACAAGCAAGAAGAACAAAACACACCGACAAACAGGGCGTGCGGTGGACGGCATTGTTTGGGCAAACTCACGGGTGCATCCGGGGTAGCATTGTATAGACACGAGAACATGACTTGATTTCGCAATAGACAGCGCAACACTTGGACGTATATGAGAACTATTGGTTTCCCTTTAAATACTGGAATTTTGAACGGTGTACTCTTGTTGTAAAGCGACCTGTCGACATGCCGCGGTCGGGTCAGAAACCAAAAGGCCGACGAAGGTTTGTACTCCCAGACACGTCAGGAATGAGACAGGCGATGTGCCGTGTAAGCATGTGCAACCCGCCGCAGGCATATAACAACCCACCCGAGTGATATCGCAAAATGATGCTTGAGAGTAGGCGAGTAGATTGAGCGAGGTTTCGAGAAAGAAAGTAGGAGGAGAAAGGCGCAAGCCGGCGAGATGAGACGACGTTGAATTTAAACTCCCTTGTGAGTGCTTTTGGCGTGGGGGTATAGGTGGGATGCCCTCCCATTCAGGACATGGCATGTGGGATCTGTTACGGTGCGAAAGACGGCGGCGCAGCGGCGACGGCGGCGGTCGCCGGCCGGGTGCGTGGAAGCGAATCAGGCGGAAGAGGGTGTGGCTGTGTGGGGTCTAAGGTGTGAGTGCAAAACAGACAGCCGACACTTACTACGTACTCTTGCGCAGAGTTCTGCCGACGCCCACCGCCCGACAGCCCACAATCACTCCCACAATTCGTACTGGAAGCGAAAAGTTCGATATTTCGTGTCACGACGAGACGCACCCCCCCCTCGAAACCCGACCGCCAAGCACGCGACACCATCGATTCCGCAGCCGCAGACTCGACAAAAGTCGGGAATTTTTGAACCTGTACGGATCTCTCTGATCGTATCGCAACCATGGGTGACGTTATCAAGGAGGTGCCGCTCAAGGCGGTTCGCGTTGAGGCCCTTGTGAGTCCTGCCCCGAATCCTGCCCCACCTCTCCTCCTCCCTTGGTGCTTCTGTGTGACGTGGTGATGGACGGGCATATGATATGGGAAGGAGACGAAGGAACTGTTGCTGATATTGTTGCGCATCTAGGTGGTGATGAAAATCGTCAAGCATGGCTCCCAGACCTTTCCCACGACCGCGACCGGCTCCATCGTCGGCATGGACTCGGACGGCCTCCTCGAGATCACCAACACCTTCCAGTTCCCCACGGTCGACGTCGCAAACACGGACAGCCACCAGAACAGCAGCAACAGCAGCAACGACGCCTCGGCTATCGCCGCTGCCGCCCCCCGCCAGAAGGCCAACATTGTCTACCAGAACGAGATGATCAAGCACCTGAAGGAGGTCAACGTCGACGCTAACAACGTCGGCTGGTACACGAGCGCCGCGATGGGCAATTTCGTCAACCTCAGCTTCATCGAGAACCAGTACCACTACCAGAAGGACAACGAGCGGACAGTCGCCCTCGTCCACGACATCAGCCGCAGCTCCCAGGGCTCCCTCAGCCTGCGCGCCTTCAAGCTCACTCCGGCCTTCATGGCCGCCTACAAGGATGGCAAGTTCACGACCGAGAGGTACGTCATGAGGAATAACAATATTCACGGAGATTTCTGGGTCGTCGCAGCGCTAACGTAATCACGTGCAGTCTGAAAGCCTCCAAGCTCAGCTTCAAGGACATCCTTACCGAGCTCCCTGTCGAGATTCATAACACCCACCTCCTGACCTCGTTCCTTCACCAGCTCCCTGGTCTTCCTCAGCAGGACAAGATCGAGCCGCCCAACTCCCTGTCGGATTTGCGCGAAGACCCGATCAAGCAGCAGCTGCACCCGTCGGTCGAGAACCTCGACCTCTCGATAGACCCCTTCCTCGAGAAGACGTGCGACCTCCTGCTCGAGAGCATCGAGTCGCACTACACGGACCTCAACAACTTCCAGTTCTACCAGCGCCAGCTCGGCCGTGAGCAGGCCAAGATCACGCAGTGGCAGGCCAAGCGCAAGGCGGAGAACGCGGCGCGCGCGGCGGCCAAGCAGACGCCGCTGCCCGAGGACGAGTGGCAGAGGCTGTTCAAGCTGCCCCAGGAGCCCAGCAGGCTCGAGGGCATGCTGAACGCGAAGCAGGTGGAGCAGTACAGCAAGCAGGTGGACGGATTCACGGCCAACATCAGCGCCAAGATGTTCGCCGCCAGGGAGAACCTGCTGCCTAAGCGTGCCTAGATGGACGCGTAAAGCCGGGCTCGGGTCTAATCCTTGCGGTTCGTCGGGAGGGATGTTGGACGGACGAGAAGAAGGAGCAGAGACGGAGGAGGGTGAGGCGAGGAGGAAGAAGGCGAGGGGCAGACACAAAACATGAGTGGAATTACCTTAGAGAACGGGTGTTCTGGGAATGATGAATGATCTGGGAAGCGGATCAAGCATTCGAAACGGCGTTACGGTAATTAGTCCCAGGCAGTGTGTACTGAGTCGATATTCGATGTCTTTTCTTGCATACCAGCGCGACCGACGGTTCCTCTGTTCTGGGGGGAAGGGCAACCGCCTTGCGATAGTCGCCTTGGCGTTTGACCGGGCACGCCAGGATTCACGGCAAGACGTAGGGTGATTTGTTGGAGGAGGTGGGCTTGGAGTGCGAGGCTGGTGCGATCCGGAAGAGGGCATCTCGAGCACCAAAGGCACGGGGCGAGGGAGGGTTGCCAGGACGAGAGAGAGAACTAAGCGTAACGGAGCTTCTGCCCGCCCCATGGGCATACTACATACATATTGCTACCAAGGTCCTAATCCAAGGCGGTCGCGCGTAAGATACTTGTTGCTACTACGACGTCTCCCAGACTATTGGCTATGGATCCATCCATACCTGACTACCTATATCGAACATGGAAGCAACAAATCACATTGACCACGGACGAGCAAGTAGACTTTTGTGTGTCCGGATAACCTTCAGGTGATGATTGTCATGCTCGCGCCTCGGATCGAGTCATCTCTTCTGTACGGACTGCATGGATCGCTGAGCTTAGGTTTTGCTGGCTAGAGTTTGTCTAGCTCCGTGGAGGAAGCCCGGGCGAAGCCGGCCGGCCAGCCAGTCGAAGACGAGAAATTAGACGGGAGGTCAAATCACGGGCGGGGGCAGGCAGGATGGAGGGGTTTCGTGGTGCTCCCGGCCAAAAGGGGGCTAGCGCGAGAAAACGGTAAAACAAGGGGAAACAAGGAAGCGATTGGCGTCTGCCTCTAAAATCGAGTCTCGACGGCACGCCTGGGCCACGAACCTCTTACCTTCCGAAAGGCAAAAAAAAAAAAAAAAAAGGAAAAGGAAAAAGAAGAGGAAGAAAAAAAAAGGGCGGTAGTGAGGGGCAACTCTTCCCCTCATCAGGGTACTTGTAGGCTGTGCTTACCTCCTAGGTGGGTACCTGGCTCCTCTGATCTACAAGTACTCCTACCAGTATTAATTACTGTTGGAATAGGCAGGACGAATGTACCTTTTCTTTTTTCTGCCGTCTTTTTCGGTACCCAACCTAACCTTACCTTAGCTTACCTATCAGCCTACCTAGGTGCCTACCTAGGTACCTACCTCCTGTGACAATTGTTGGTAGGCACAGAATTATTCATCTCGCCAATTCAGCAGTGAACGAGCGGCTGGGATTGAGCAATTGACTTGCCTATATCTTGACCCTGACCTGAGCTACCGAGCTTACCTAGGTAGGGTGGTAGGTAAGTACCTAGGTACGGAACTATATAGGTAGGTAGTGATCATCTAGAGGTACCTACCTACCTACATTGGAGGGGTTCCTGGGACGAAGCTGGGACAGACAGCTCATTCTCGAGCTTTGCTCCCTTGGGTCTAGCTAGCCCCTCCCTTAGACTACCTAACTCTTGCCTCCCATGGGCCATTGTAGCCGGCACGGATTCTGAAATGGACGACGGATTTTTGTCCAAAGGAGAAGATGCAAATGGCCAAATGAAAGATGTTGGATGAGACAACCACGAGCCAGAGCGCCTTGACGGTTGCATTGAAGCCTCTACCTGAACCCCTCTCCCCCTCGCATGCGTGAGTGAGAGACATCGATCGGATTGAGGACCGGGGCGGACCCCGAGCTGGCCCCTCCCTCGGGTGGCTTTCCTTTGGATCCCTTCACCGCAACGGTTTCTTGTACACAGGTAGGTATGTTATGTAAACTGTCCGAAGTCAACACGGACGAGAGAGAGCAAAATACCTCTTGCCATCGTGTCAGCTTGCAAAGTCTCGCGGAGCAATAGCCAGTAGAGGGAGCGGCTCCCCTCCAAGATCCCCACCTGGCCTGCCACACTCGCCTGCAGCGTCTGCACCTCGTTGAACTTTTTGCCCCGCCTCTGTGCTACCAAGTCTCCGTGTTCCCCCCCTCCCCTCCCCTCATCGACAAACAACCCGCTCTTCGGCAAGTACCTCTGGTGATTGGCGCCTTCCGTGACTGACTGACTAGGTAGACAGGATTTCTCGCATTGGGAAAGCGAAAGGGCAGAAAATGTACCAAGCAGGTGCAGAGATTTCCCTCCCCCCTCTCTCTCTTCCTCTCGCAGGACGATAGGCAGACACAGATACCTACACACACGTACACACATACGCACACACATCGTCTCTCTCTCCCTCACCGCCCTGCCGTTCCTGCCGTCCTTTCCAACCGTGCCATGTGCCTGAACCCCTCCATACCTGCTTACTAGGTAACTACCACCAACCTCTTACGCTTCCTTCCTTACCTCCAAGGTCCCTGTTTTATTTTTATTTTATTCTCTGCTCCTTCCATCTCCCTTTCCCCTACCCCTCCGTCAACCTTTAAATCCTTCGTCTCCTTCTTCGTCCCCCTTCTCACTCTCCTTCTCTCTTTCCATCTCTCTCACCTTTCCCCCCCTCCATCCCCCTCCCCAACCAAAACCACCACTACTACCAATAAAACCACTTCACGATGGCTGCCCCCGCCACCAAGTTCAAGGTCGCCGACCTCTCTCTCGCTGCCTTCGGCCGCAAGGAGATCGAGCTCGCCGAGAACGAGATGCCCGGTCTCATGCAGACCCGTGCCAAGTACGCCGCCGACCAGCCCCTCAAGGGCGCCCGCATTGCCGGTTGCTTGCACATGACCATTCAGACTGCCGTCCTCATCGAGACCCTCACTGCTCTCGGTGCCGAGGTCACCTGGACTTCCTGCAACATCTTCTCTACCCAGGACCACGCCGCTGCTGCCATTGCCGCCGCCGGTGTCCCTGTCTTTGCCTGGAAGGGCGAGACCGAGGAGGAGTACAACTGGTGCCTCGAGCAGCAGCTGTCCGCCTTCAAGGACGGCCAGAAGCTCAACCTCATCCTCGACGACGGTGGTGACCTGACCCACCTCGTCCATGAGAAGTACCCTGACATGCTCAAGGGCTGCTACGGTGTCTCTGAGGAGACCACCACCGGTGTCCACCACCTCTACAAGATGCTCAAGGACGGCAAGCTCCTTGTCCCCTCCATCAACGTCAACGACTCCGTCACCAAGTCCAAGTTCGACAACTTGTACGGCTGCCGCGAGTCTCTCATTGACGGTATCAAGCGTGCCACCGACGTCATGGTTGCCGGCAAGATCGCCGTCGTCGCTGGCTTCGGTGATGTCGGCAAGGGCTGCGCCCAGGCCCTGCACACCATGGGTGCCCGTGTCATCGTTACCGAGATCGACCCCATCAACGCCCTCCAGGCCGCCATGGCTGGCTACGAGGTCACCACCATGGAGAAGGCCGCCTCCCGCGGCCAGATCTTCGTCACCACCACCGGTTGCCGTGACATTCTGACCGGCGCTCACTTCGAGGCCATGCCCAACGATGCCATCGTCTGCAGTAAGTACAACGACCACACTCTCCTGCTTTCCCGCGGCTTTTTGCATCCTCTTCTCTTGTTGCTAACCGCCTCTTTCCACAGACATTGGTCACTTCGACATCGAGATTGACGTTGCGTGGCTCAAGGCCAACGCCCAGAGCGTCCAGAACATCAAGCCCCAGGTCGACCGCTTCCTCATGAAGAACGGCCGCCACATCATCCTCCTCGCCGAGGGTCGCCTGGTCAACCTTGGCTGTGCCACTGGCCACTCTTCCTTCGTCATGTCCTGCTCCTTCACCAACCAGGTCCTTGCCCAGATCATGCTGTACAAGAACGGCGACGCTGCCTGGGGCCAGAAGTACGTCGAGTTCGCCAAGGCTGGCAAGCTCGATGTCGGTGTCTACGTCCTTCCCAAGGTCCTCGACGAGGAGGTTGCCAGACTCCACCTGGCCCACTGCAACGTCGAGCTCACCGAGCTCAGCAAGGTCCAGTCAGAGTACCTCGGCATCGCCGTTGAGGGTCCCTACAAGAGCGACATCTACCGCTACTAAGCGGCCTTCTTTTGATATTCAGTCGTCAATTGCGACTGGATCTCCAAAAACATTTCGATTAATGACTTGAAATAGCGTACACCATAAAATCTGGCAACGTGTGTTCTCAACAGCATGACTTGCATGACACATCTGGGAAAGGGAATCTCGGCCGGGGGCGGTTACGGGCTGGAAACTCTGAAAGCTTGGGGGTTTGCCTGGCTGCGAGGTTTTTCAACAAAAATTAGGCGTTGGCTTGTGAATAGTGATTCCCCGGACGATGGTATTTTGTATTTTGTTTTTCGTCGGCCCGACTTTTGGGAGCGGGGCAAGACAGGGACTCAACCTCCGGATTTGGGACATAGGGGTACGATGGTAGATCAACTTCAGGGACAGGGACCCGTCAACCGTGGTCCGCATAGACAAATATATGCGTCCTGTGAGCAAACACTTGAGCTTTCCTAGTGCTCTATCGTTTGGGATGTGGGGAACTGCCGACGTTCCCTTCGTGTTGATACGATTGTCGCATATCATGCTTTCTTGTCTGCGTCGCACTCTTCCTGGTTGTTGGCATCTGATGAAGGAAAAAAAAAAAACAATCTCTAATTCGCACCCTCAGCATTTGTGTAATAATCGTTTGCAGGTCTATGTAGCTCTGTCTACATTCCACCACAATCTCCCTCTCTTGCCCTGTCACCCCGTCTTCGCCAACTCCCTCTGCTCGACGACGACGCTGTTGAGCCGGCCCTCCTCGACGGCCCGCCGCGCGTTGCCGATGGCCCACTCCTCCATCTTGAGGCTCGTCTCGACCGTCCACGTGCCCATGTGCGGAACGAGCAGCACGTTGGGGTTGTCGAGCAGGCCCGGGTGGACCTCGGGCTCGTCCTCGAAGACGTCGAGGCCGGCGCTGGCGACGCGGCCGGAGGCGAGGGCGTCGACGAGGGCGGCCTCGTCCATGACGGCGCCGCGCGCCGTGTTGACGATGACGACGCCGGGCTTCATCTGGGCGAACTGCGCGTGGGAGATGGTGTGGCGGGTGTGGGCCTGGTCACTGGTCAGCATTTTCTCTCTCTCTCTCTCTCTCTCTCTCTCTCTCTGTGTGTGTGTGTGTGTGTGTGTGTGTGTGTGTTTTCGTCAAAATACATGGAAATCCGGTGGGAGACTGTAAGGCGAAACGGGGAGGAAGGGGGGACTCGCGTTCAGAGGTAGGTTGAGGGAGATGACGTCGCTCTCCCGCAGCAGCGTCTCAAAGTCGACGTAGTCGGCGGCGCACTCGGCCTCGAGCGCCGGGTCGAGCCGGGTCCGGTTGAAGTAGCGGACGCGCATGCCGAAGGCGGCCGCGGCCTTGCGGGCGAGGTTGCGGCCGATGCCGCCCATGCCGAGGATGCCGAGGACCTTGTCCTGGGGGTCACGGCCCAGGGCGGGGGGCGGGTCGCTGCGCCACCGGCGGGCGCGGAGGGAGAGGACGGAGGCGTTGAGGTTGCGCAGGGCGCCGAGCATGAGCCAGACGGCAATGTCGGCCGTGGCGTCATCGACGGCGGTCGGGGTGTTGGAGACGAGGATGCCGCGCGGGGTGCAGGCCGGAACGTCGATCTGGTCGTAGCCGGCGCCTTTGGGTGTGTCGGGGCATTGTCAGCGTCGGCGCGGGCAACCCCGATGTTCTAGTGAGAAAGGGGGAGGGGGGGCATTCCCTCTCTCTCTCTCTCTCTCTCTCTCTCTCTCTCTCTCTCTCTCTCTCTCTCTCTCTCTCTCTCTCTCTCTCTCTCTCATATCGTAGAAAGGTAAAGAAGGGGGAAGGATGGCTTACCGTTGTGGCAGATGAAGCCTACGCTATCGGGCAGCGCGGCAAGCAGCTTGGCGTCGATCCGCCCCGTGGTTTCGACGCTCGCGAACGTGCGGTAGATGGCCTTTACGCCGTCGAAGACGCCGGACCTGCACTCGTCGAGGAACTCGGCGCGGCCGGTCGCCTTGGGCTTGACAATGTCCGCGACGGAGCCCAGCCCGGACCAGGCTTCGTGGGCGCTTGCGGAGGAGGCGGGGGTTTAGCTCGGGGGACGGAGGGGCGATGGGGGCGGACGTACTGCTCGATCTCGCCCAGCTGGAGGACCTTGGGCCTCGACATGGTTTGCGGTACGGTTCACTTTAGGGAGGGGGACGGTCGCTTCTTATGCGAATCGATAGTCGGCAGCTCGAAATCTCTGTCAAGTCTATTATCACAGGCCTGGTCAGCAATGGATCGTTTTCTGTTACAGGCACCCGTCCGATGCCGGCGTGGGGTTCCCTCGAGAAGGCCTAGAGGTGAGCCATGCGTACTCGCTCAATTGCCTTGCGCACGTTGAACAGACACTCGATATCAAGCCTGAGAGGAGGGGATTGAGTATTGAATGAAGACTTAACAGGCTTTTCTGTTTAGTTTAAAAAAAGAAGGGAAAAAAAAAAAGGGCACCGGATATCGCGAAAACAGGAGGGAACGAATGTCGTCAAGGAAAAGACAAATGCCCCTCCAAACCCCTGACGCGGGGTGTGCCTATCTCGGCCCGTCGAGTCGTCGCACGATAGGCTTGGAATGATGGTGGTGGGCGAAAAGAGGGGGGGGGGGACTAAACTCAATTGGAGCTCGGAGTGCCGGACCTGTAGCGGGAGGGATTTGCCTACGAACAAGACGGAGAGTACCTGATATACATAGTACCAATCAAAAGAAGCTGAGCCACGCCGCGCCGCGTCCAGGAACTCGCCGGCCCAAACCCGCGAGAGCACTGCAATCCCTCAGCGTCAACGGCGTCTCCACAAAGATTGCTTCGTTCCCCTTCCGCCGGGGAGGGGGGGGCGACCGATAGCCTCCCGCGTCCCGGCCCATCTGATCCGGAACTGGCCCGAGCCAGCGGGGGCCGAGGAAGCTCCATTTCAACCGGAACAGAGAAGACTGAGCCTGGCTCTCCCAACGTTACCGTGAATCTCGCCCGCCCCTACCCCCGCTCCAGTTCCGCGATCCTGCAGAGTGACGGACTGGGTTCCTCACCGAGACTCGTAAGTCTTCCCCGCTGCTGCAGTCATGCCACCCGGTAACGCAACCGCCGGCACAACTTCATCCGAAACCGAACCGCTTATCCGGATAAGCGTCTGGCATGTGGTAACAATCCCCCCCCTTAACCGTAGAAGAAGACGCCGATATCGTTTGATCCTGGGACTTTTCTTTCTCTATCTTTCTCTCTCCCTCTCCACCCTCCTGTCCAAGTGACATGATCCAAGCCGAGACCTAGCTTGTTCCAAGCATGCGCCATTAAAATCACATCTTGTCACTATGGACTACAAGTGCCCGTACCCCAAGGAGTCCCTGCAGCGTAGCCCACTCGGTTGCATCTGACGCACCCGCCGGAATATCGGGCCGCCGCAGCTCTCCTCTCCCTCATAATCCCCTCGCTCGACCTAACCTCGGCATGCTGCCAGGTTGGGCCTCCAACGCATGGATCCAAGTTGATGATTGCAAAAAGTCTTTGTATTGCTTGATTCCTGCCAGTGTCCTACTCTTAGAACCCGGGTGAATCTGCTGTCTAGTATCGTACATAGAGCACGGGCTATGCCCGGGATCTTATGACAACGCCTGCCAGTCCATGGCATATGGCTGACCCTCCGCCTGCAACCGCCTCCTGTTGCTTGACCACACCTGGAAACAAGAAAAAAGACTACCCTTCTTTTCTTTCCTCTGTACCGCCCGCCATGCCGGAATCTGACTACTTTTAAGGGTGGGACTACTTATACAAGGATGCAGTCGACTGTGAAAGAAGTTATAGGACGAGCAGCATAGTGCCGGCTCGCATGCAACCGCCTGAGAAAAGGAAATGGAAAATTTTGAAGAATCGAAAGCCATGCTTTCCTTCCACTCCTGGTAACGCCTTATTGAAAAGAAGAATGGAAAAAAAAAAAAAAAGACTTTTGTTTTTGTTCTCCCGCCGTCCCTGAGCCCGAAATTGCTGTAGGGCGTAAAATGCCGAATTAAGGAGATTCTGCCCGGAATGATCAAGGCTGTGCTGAAGCGGTCGGACTGGGGTGTGCTGCAATGTTCACGCCAGGACTGATGTAAGCTCGGATGGCAATCTCGCTGAATCGTCGGACGATATTGGTAGTACCGCCAGTGACCTGTGCCTCGTCCTGGATAAACTTATTGGCAACCCATAATCGGTTCTTGGGATCGGATTCGTCCAGGTGTTTGGGAATGTTCCTTTCGAATCCGGGCTCAACACGCGGGGAAAGCTCGCGCGAAATGGCAATGGAATAGATGAGATCGCGATTCTCTCTGCCTCCTAGCTGAAGCCTCAGCCGGCCAAGGACCTCGTCGCGCTTGGCGGCATCGTGGTAACATAGGTACTGAGCAAGGTTGTGCCAGAACTCAAACTCCTGCTGGCGGTGAGGGTTCGCATCAGGGACCGGAGGAGCGAGTATATTCGAGGGTAGGAAGTCACCGGACAGAAGGGCCTCCAGCACCTTGACTCGGTTGGCAGCTTCCGTCAAGTCATCGGGGTGCGGCAGAACCTTGGCGTCGACGTTTGTCGAGGGGGGGGCGCTGTTACAGGGCAAGGTAGCCAGCGCCCAAATCAAGCGAGTCTCGAGGACGCCAGAATGCGCCATCTGGGTGTGGTCATTGGCCGGCACAGACTGGACAACCTTGAGGAAAGATGCGAATTGGCTGAGGAGTGACTGGCTATGCTCGAGAAAGAATTTGCCCTGGACATCCTGCTTCTGGAACCAGTTGGATTCGAAAAAGGCTTGCAGGCCAACAGCGTAGACTTCGCGGTAGATGTTGATGATTTCGGCGAGGAGCTCCGGGGTGAGGGCAATCTCTTGGGTGGGAGCGGCAGGGCCCAGGAGGCCGATGAGGTCATCGAACTTCATATTTTTGGCTGCGTAGCTCCAGTCAGTAAACCAGACTTGGGAGGGAGCAACTGCTGAAAGAGAATAAGGCATGTACAATGATTGCGGGAGCGTCGCACCTCTGAGATGGTTGTCGAAGCCTGCCCTTTGCTCGCCGAGGAACGAGTGAGCCTGAATGGAGGGTACGGTAGCCGGGGCGGGTAAGGTCTGCAGAGCAGGATCTATGGGCGCGGCGAAGTCGTACGTCGTCTCGGTCTTGACGCTGGACGCGGCCGAGGAGAGGGCCGGGTCGAGAGGCGAGTGGGACGAGGGTACGAGAGGGTTGTAAGAGCTGGGCAAGACGGCTGGTTGGGCACCATAGGGATTGAACAAAGAAACCGGCACAGGCACCGGAGGAGCGACGGGCGTCGAGGGCACAGTCGGGACCGTTGGCGGGACGGATGAGGGCACGGACGGGATGGTCGGGGTCGACACCCGTTGGGTGTTCAGGGCGGGCTGGATGGCGGAGGGGCCCGGCTGCTGCTTGAAAATAGGATCGTAACCCAAGCACTCACGCTTCGACTTTTTGCAATTGTTGCAAGTCGGGTGAGCTTCGTCGCACTGGGAGGGGATGGATTAGAAAGAGTCGACTTAAACGGTGATCAAATGAGAAGCCAGCTTGTGTCAATCGACAACAGGGTCTCTTTGACAGCAAGAAATGAAACACTTGGGTTGGGTTAGGGTGGGGGTGGCCGGCTTTGGGATTGGCAATCGCAGACTGGCTGGTCCCGTTGTAAGGAAGGTGGGTGAGATGAGGTGAGGTTAGTTGTGATGGAGTCCAGCGGCGGCGGCGGCGGCGTCGCGGGCGAGGCTTGAGCTAACTAGCGAAAGGCGGCGGTGGCACGGTGGCTGGAGTTTGGGGGGGGTTCTTGGAGGAGGTGAAAGGTGCGAAGCGAGGCCAGGCGAGGCTAGGCGAGGTGAGGTGAAGCGAAGCGAAGCGAGAGGCGTCCGTCCCCGTTTAACGGACTGACGGGTTAAGCCTTGGGCCTCTTTCCCAGAAGAGAAGAGGGGAGAGTAGGGTAGGGGAGGGGAGGAGAGGGGAGGGGCAGCGTGAGCTCAGCGGGCGGCGGTCGGTTCTGCAGGAACGGAGGATTGGTTGCTCCTCCCTGCAGGCGCGGGCGGGCGTATGCGCAGCCGCGGGCGCGATCATCCCGGAACGTGGTCCAAGGCATGGCTCCCGTCCTCGCTTCGCAGTAGCTCCAGCTCAAGCGAACGTCAAGCGAACGTTCTCCCCCCCCCTCTCGCCTTGAGAAACTACGACTGGGCTCGCTTATCGAAAACTTTGTTTCTTCGCCACGACCACGCTCCCTCTTTTCTCCAATTGGTGTTGCACTCCTCAAGCCGGTGCCCGGACACTCTCACTGGCTCACACTCGCCCAATTCATCGGAACATTCCATCGAGGGTGAAATGGGGGAGGGAGAAGAGGTAGGAAGAAGAAGAAAGAAAAAAAAAAGAAAAAAAGAGGGAGAGAGAGAGAGGGGGGAGAGAGAGAGAGAGAGAAGAGAAAGGAAGAGGGCAGACGACAACACGAAATTGTCACCAACCTTGATGCGACGCTTGCGGCACGTCAGGCAGCCTGTCTTTGTCCGACGCTTTATTTCCTACAGAGGCCGTCAGCTTTTTGTCCAAACAAGCTGATGCTGCTGCCGTGGCAGCCTTTCACTACCAGTCCCTTCCTTCCGACTTACTTTTTTAGGGCCGCCAGGACCGCGCATCAGCCTAGGATCGTGGTGGGGGATCTGATATCTCAGGTGGTTCAGGTCCTGCGTCATGTACGGGTTGCTCTGCACTCCTGGCGGCAGGTAATACTGCATGCCCTGGTTCGGGGCCATCTGCATCTGCATTGGCATTGCTTGCGGAGCCGGCGCTCCTTGTTGGTAGTGATGGTCGAGGCTCTTCATGCTCGGCAGAGAGGGAACCGGTGGGCCAGGACTGGCTCTGTATGGATCGGAAGGAGCTTGGCTCTGCTGCGGATGGTAGGAGTATTGGTTCGGGGCCAAGGCGCCGGGCGAGGGGAAGTTGTTGGGGCTCGGATAGCCTCGTTGAGGCTGGTGGTGATGGGACATGTTCGGCGAGGATGACGCCCTCGCGTCGCCGTTTTGCTGTCCGTTCTGCTGCGGGGGCGCAGGGGCTGGATCAGCAACGGGAGCAGCCGGAGCAGGCACGGTCCCGGGACCAGTGGTAAGCGCCGGTGTCGTGGCAGGAGCGGACGCGTTCGCGTTGGACGAGGTGTCGGCGGAGGAAGTCGGGGTCGAGATCGAGGTCGGGACCGAAGTCGAAGTCGAGCTCGAGGTCGGCGTCGCAGAGAGTGGCGCGGGAGCGAGAGCGGGAGTAGGGGCAGGTGAGGGGGCGGGAGCAGGAGCAGAGACAGGAGCAGCAGCAGCAGCAGCAGGAGGAGGAGGAGGAGGAGGAGGAGGAGGAGAGTTCGAAGTGGTCGGGGGATGGACCGAATTAGTAGAGGTCGTCAAGGGCTCCGTCCTGGCAGCGACGTCGTCGTTGGCATCAGGTAGAGGCACAGGCACAGGAACAGGCGTAGGCGCAGTAGGTACAGGCACGCTGGAGGTGCTGGCACTCGTGCTTGTGCCGGTGCTGGTGGTGTCTTCTTGAGCCATTTCGATTTTAATTAGAAATTTTTATGGAGCCACGATTGGACTTCTTGAGGTCGACCAGGGGAAGGAAGAGGCGTGGATGCGCGACACCCTGGGGGGGCGCAGATTGAGCGGAAGCTGTGCCCTTGGAAGTGTGGTCCGGTTCCTGTGCAGAACGGCGCGACTGGGAGAGGGTGTCTTTTTTTCCCCCCCCCTTTTTTTTTCCTCTCGTCTTCTGGGTTTTCTGTGTCTGCTGCTTCTACTTGCGTGCTGCAGCACTACTGCTGGTTGGTCCTTGGTAGGAGGAGCAGGAGAAGGGGACAGTCAGAAGGGGGGGGTGGCGGAGGAGCAGCAGCAGCAGCAACAGCAGTAACAGAGACGAGAAACGGTACCCGTAGGGGGGCGGGGAGGGGGGAGGGGGAGGCCTTGAGGGTGTGGACTAAAGAAGGAAGTCGAGGTCGACTTGAGTGGTGACCTTTTCGGGACCAATGTCGTCAAGCAGTATTAGGTAGCAACTGCGCGGAAGGAGGTCTCGTCTCGTCGGGGAAGGAAAGGAAGAGCAAGCGGTTGTGGGTGTGGCTCACCGTGTCCCGTAGCTGGGCCCCTGTTGGTATATGCAATCCAACGTGCAGTGCAAGTGCAGTGTGCAAACCCAAGGTGTAAGCAAGCAAGCAAGCAGCAGGCAGGCAGGCAGGCAGGCAGGCACTGGTCTCATTGGTGTGCGCGCGCGCGCAAAAAGGATGGGCAGAGGCAGAGGTCGTCGGGTGGTTGGGCTGTGTCGGCCGAGAAGATCCAGGTTGCACTAAGGAACGGAGTGCGGCGCAAAGAAGGAGGAGGAGGAGTAGGGGGAGGTGAGTCCAGGTCTGCACAATTTTCGCGACTGGTTTTGCTGAAGCTGTCTGTTACTGTTACTTTACCACGCGTGCGCGCAGGGCGGAAGAAGGCCAGGGTGTGGCCGGGGTATAGTGTATATCCGGACTTTCTCTCTTTCGCTCTCTGCTGAGTTCGATTTGGGTGGAGGTGGGGCCTTGGGAACGAGTGAGATTGAGAGAACGCGAGACCTCACACAGGCTGGCTGGCCGGATGGGCGTGCTTTCCGAACGCTCAATGTGTCTATCTGTCGCTCGGTCGGTACCTCGGCGCGAGCAAAAAGGGTACGAGGAGAAACGTTCATAACATGCCTCCACCATCTGGTATTGGTCAGGGAAGACGACGTATTGGTGCGGGTGGGACCTATCAGTACACTACTTGTGTATCCGTAGCCTGTAGGTAAATGGCGGAAGAAGGGGGGTGCTGTCGATGTCAAGGGACGAGGTGAAGGGTTAATGGGTTGAAGCAGGTAGCTACATACAGGCACAAGAAGCACAGGCAAAGCAACCCTATGGGTGCGTCTGACTGGGGATGCTGTACACTATCCGTATGGGTTGGTTTGGGCTGGGTTGCGCACCGCAAGGTAATTACAGCACAGCATCTACGGGTACGTACTCCGTACAGAGAGCGCGCGCGCGCCTCGGAGCTGAGGGGAGAGGGAAAGGAGAGGCGGCGAGTGCAGCTGAGCAGAGCAGATGGTACACCTACCTGGTACCAAGTAGTGGTGGTACGACGATCCTTGAGATTTCGGAAAGTGATGGTGAAGAGTGGGAAAACGGGGGCCCGATGCGGTCTTGGCAAGTGGCCAACATCGGTTTGCTGCCCTGTTCAGTCCGCTGTCCGATATCTAGGATGGTGAAAAGTGTTTAGCACGCCGCCTAGGCTGAGAGAGAGAAGGAGACGCGGGTCGGCTCACCCTCCAGGATTGGCCGATTGTATCGGGTTGTGCAGGGGAATGTTCGAGATCGAGTGGTCACTGTTGCCGCGAGGCCCACGCAAGAAGTGGGCAGGAAGGATGAAGGAAGGGGCGACATAAGGGAAAGGGAAGGAAGGAGAAGGGAAAAAAAAAAAAAAAAGTTCGGTGCCTGTGTGGATGAGCTTACCTAGGTACCTAGGTGCCTAGAGCCCAGCAAGCTGAGGAGGCTAGGAGCTGAGATAAGCTCGTGATGTGGTCTCATTGACCTCTTGCTCTGTGTGTACCTTTACCTACCTATCTACCTAGGTACCTAGGTAGCTGGGTATATGTAGGTACCTATTACCTAGCTACTAGAAGGAAGGAAAGAACACCCACGCAATACCTAAAAACGACCACAAGAGGAAAACAAAATACTTGGTAGGTACCTACCTAGGCAGATAGGCCGAAATCCGACATCATTTGTTGCACAATCGTAACCGTACCAAGCTGAGGAAGGAAGGCACGCAACTACATACCCTTCCCGTTCCACCCACGGGTGACGGGTAGGTTTCCCGTTAGTCTTTTTTTTTTTTGTTCCTTCCTCCCATGAAAGGGAATGATAGAAGTTTTCCCTAACTTTTCAGGCACAACGCATGAGTCTCTCTCTGATTGGCCTTGATTCACGACAAAAAATAGGTACGTAACGATCCGGAACCACAGCCCGGGGGGCGCTCGACCTGGAGCGAGGTTTGAAAGGGGAAGAGGGGCGATAGGAACAAAAGTAACATGAATAAATTCCCATTTAGTCATCTTCACACGTACCTTCCGCGTCTTCTTCGGGCTCTCCGCATCATTATAGAGACTTTCTTACATATCAAGGTAGGTAGCTTAATCAAATCCGTCTTGTCTTTTCCACCAAGGCGAACCACTAGAGATAGATCCCCGTTGTTATATGCATGTGCCTGCACGTACTTGCCTATGTACCTTGGCTGGATAATGGATAGATGGACCGAATGTCTAGTGTCTCAGTGCCTCGTCTCCTTCACTCGCACTCAGTTTCCATACCTCCGTACGGCACACCCCTCTAGCTCTGAGGTGTCATGTGTTTGGAGACTGCCCAGAACCTCCCGCGGTCTCCCGTCGGTGAAGGGTTAAACTTGACACAACCCAACCGTCATCCAGGCCATGCTTCAGCATCTCTTACCTGCCCAGACTCTTGCTCTTTCTGCGACTGATAGGAGGTCCCTACCTCCTCCTCCTCCACCTCGACTCCTGCCAACCCTGTGTTGCCTTCCCCCGGGCTCGGTTTCCGTGACTGGAAAGAGACCGCGGGTGAAGAATCAATTCTCCGCCTTCCTTCCGATATGCCCGTCACACCCCCAGCGGTCCCGTTTTACCTACCTAGGTAGGAGGACAAATCAATAATGTACATGTCGAAAGCGAGACTTTTTGGATTACGTACTCCGGGCACTGTCCGGTTTGCACAATGCACAGCATAAAGCGACCCTTCTGCTACCCATGTAATCACCCTCTGTTGGTACCCAGGTAGTAATACGGAAAGCCCGATTCTGAAGTCACCCCGACGAAAAATGATGGTGGACTTTTTTTCCCTCTTTTTTCTCTCTCTCTCTCTCTCTCTCATTTTCCTCAATTAGACATTGACCTCTTGTACCATAAAAACGTGCATATCATCGTTTTTATTGTTCATATTAACCCCGAAGCAGGCTATATAAACGACCCAGTACGGACAGGAGACTTGCCCCAGCAGCCGTCAAATGCTCCAAGGTACATCTGTCCCATGTCCCGCCAGGTCGTGCTTTAGCGTCGTCTCACAGCTGCTTTACGTAACCTGGTACCGCTCCTACATGTTCCACCATGAGGTCTGGCCGAGTCTCCTCCAGGTACTTGCAGCTCCATTTTATTTCACCTCCCCCAACCAATGCAACGAATCGCCAACTCGTACCACGCTTCTTCGCATGAACTGGCAATTCTACCAAAGCCACGCTTTCAGCGGGCCATTGAGGCGCTACCTTGACTTGACCTCATTCTCAATCTCAGCTGTGGACGCGGGCTTTTTTCTCGCTCGACGTTTTTCAAGTTTTGCAGCACACCCCTTCGACCGCTGGCAGCGACGCTGCTTTTATCTGCCCTGTCCATCTGCTACCTAGCAGCCTAGGTATGTCCTGCCCTGACGCGTGTTACATACCTAGCCATGTCGATTGCTTTCCTGTCGATAAGCCCCCTCTCTTTTTGAGCATCTACCATCTCCCTCTTCCTTACTACGTATGTCCCCCCCTTTCCGCTCGTCGCCATCTCATATCCTCCCCTCCTCCCCTGTTCCCTCTCATGCCCGTGCCCCAAGCAGAGCTCCCAGGACAAGGTAAGCAAGCCCGCCAACAGCCGTACGCAGTAGCCAATACCGGGCCCCTAGTTCGGGAGACAGCTGTATGTATTCGTACATCAACGACATATCCAGATGGCTAGGGGTCTCGCTTGGTCTCGTTCTTTTCTATGTACTCCGTATACCATCCTATATTATATTATTCACCATAACTATTGGGGAAGTAAGCCTCATGTCATATGGAGTGGGGGTAGGTCTCTAGAGGCCTAGAAGACGCCCAGCCGGCAGCCCCCAATTCTTAGTCTTGCTCCGGCCCGTATGTCAACACTGCGTAGTCTGTCGTCGAGAAGGCCTACCATTTCCCAAGATGAAAATCCCGCCTGGGAGATTATCCGTCTCAATCGATATCCGGAAACCCCTTCTCTTTGGGCCTGCACATCACCGCTGCTCCGTCGACCGAATGGCCACGCCATGGCCAAAGTGGCTTTCTGAGAGTGGCTTGCCTCGCCAACCCCGCCCTGCAACAAAACCATCCATGCCCGCACCCACGCACGGCCGGCATCTCCTTTTCAGCCTCCATCTCGTACCCAGCCACGGGGTTCCCATGCTCATCTCAAGCCGTCTGTGCATCTTCATGCATCCCTTCCGGGGTCTGCCCACACTATTGATTCCCATTCGCTTTTGAGAGAATAAGGCAAGAGCTCAATATTTGATCAATCTCATTTGCCATCCCTCACCATTGTCGCCCAAGTATCATCCAAAGACATCATTCGTGGGTGCGGTTCCCATGGTGTCATCGATAGAACAGCCTGCTTCGACACATGGACCATGTCACACCTCTCCTCGTTAATCGTCCAGGTAACAACAGCAATTGCCGTTTTTCTGCTTTTCCCGTCCCCCCCTGCAGTCCCAGGGGCTTTACTGCCCCCTCGGAGACCGCCTCCGCGTCCCGAACTGGGTGCTTTCTGTAGGTGCCATCGGTCGTTGCACCCGTGGCCACCAAAACCAACTCGACTGCATCTCGTCCAACTCCAAGTGTCTGGTGATGTTTGGGAAATCAGTAACATCGGCAAGTCGTTATGCAGAAGAGCGCCGCCGTCCATTGTGCGAGGCTCTTGGTTGGTTTGGCGTTACTTGTTTGCTGTTTCCGCACCCCAACGCCAAGTGTTGATTGATGCAAGAACAATCTAAATACAGAGCTATTTTCCGCAACTGAGCCCGGGCCGGTCTATTGGGGTATAGCAATCGGCATGGTTAGAGTCGATCTTGAACTCCCACAAGAGGTACTCGGTTGACTATGAGAATTGGCATTCTCCACAACACCTTGCCACGGCATTGCACTTCCTTTTGGTCTCGTAGACGGTTCTATGGACGTTGGGCTTGGGCGCAATGCTCGATGCGTTGGCGTGCACCCTCTTCCCAACTCCGATGGTCGAGCTTAGGCAGAAGTTCTCCGTGTACGATGTCCGCGTCTGATACCACCCCAGCCCCAATTGCGTTCCCTCAAACACCGACTCACTTCGGCTTGCGCGTGTCGTGTTCAGTTCCTTCGACGAGTGAGACGTCTGAGCCAAATACAAAGAAAGTTGTAAACTCGCCCTGATGGGTTTAATACGTCGAGACTCGAGAATGAAAATCATTTTGTCAAGCTTGGTCCGGAGAACGGGTTTGCCCAGAAGGCCGCACAACAAGTTGACGAATATTACCACGACAGTTATTTGCCCTCCGATCCCCTCCTGAAATTTCAAGAGGACAGGGGCACCGTGGGCTTTCTGAACACATTATACGAACTAGTATTTGACCTAGGCCGTGTTGTGCCTCACAATCATGATCTACAGCAACTCTTGGTGCACTTCCTGATTGAACTTGTGAAGCTGGAGACAAGAGAAGTCAGAATCTGGAACTTAGGTTATGCTCTACCTGTGTGCCAGCCGATATATCGTTCTCTGACAAAATGCTAAAGGAGAAATGCCCGGTCTGTGCAAATGAACAAATTTTTGATTCTGTCATGGATGACAATTGGAGCGGCAATCATCGTAAGCCATGGAGGAACACCCCAATCTCATCAGGCTGTTACCTGATCAAACCGTAACAAACGACTTGTTCAGCTCCGATGTTCCGGCTATAAATCTGGAGTTGTGTACGGAACGGGTCAATCTATCAGCGTTTCTTGCTCGATGCATCCAGTCTGGTCGGAATGACTGTTCCGAAAGCTGGTCCAAGTACCCTAGTGTCGACATTCCAAAAGGACTTGAGGAAAACCACGACGGAGGTCCCAGAGGGGACTGTCTTCAACTTGTAGCAGTAGAGCATCTGCTTCTGTCAGGCGAGAAGTTGCGTGGCGATATGATTGGTGAACAGCCAGATGGCTCCGAGGAGCGGCAATGGGGGCTGAAGAAGTGGCAGAAATGAGTCCGGAAAGCTTCAAGAGATTGATGAAGGCGTGAAGGCAGACTCCGTCTTAGGGCAGGCTACAAAGAGGGCCCGGCAGGTGATGCTTTCCTTGGAGCCCGACATCTGACCTCAGTTGCAAGACCAAAATCACTGACATGGATTTTGCAACTGCGAAGCGGATAGATGAGCAGTTCTGAAAAGGAGAGAAACGAATTACAGATACTGTCAAGCTTATTATAGAATAAGCGTGCAAATTCCTGACTGCTAAAGCAAGGAAACAAACTCTTGATGTAACACCATATTTGTATGCTGGTCTTTAAACCAGGTGAAGCTAAAGCCGTTCGTTTCATATGAGTTTAGTACAGCGAGTGACACATATTAGAAGTGCACATCGCTTTCTGTTAGGTCAGGTTGATAGCCTTAGGCATAGCAACATTCATTATCAACACACCAGAGACTTAACAACGTTTTTATAGCTTACTAAGTAACGAATAAAAAATACATTAGTAGACAAACATCTTCAGTCAGATAGAATGCAGCTCGATGCGACACATGGAATCAAAAACCACCCGCCAGCACTTAAATAAAGCCCCTGGGATATCTGTAACAAAAAAATACGATGCTTCACAACAAAAAGTATTTGACCATGACCGTGGCAGGGCTCGAACCTGCGACCTTCTCGGGATCAAGTGCACATACTTGTGAACGAGAAATCATAATCCACTAGAACACACAGCCGGGGGGATTGGTGGATGCGAGGCCATTTTGGGCTTAAGCTGTTGGCTGCAGCACGATATTGCAGGCTTCGTAGCCGCAGATCCATCATTTCTACCAATTGCAAATCATCGATTCCTAAATTCAAGTCATACCTCTTTGGTCCAATTTCGGTACCCGAAGGGAAGTTGGTGTATTGTGCTACCTAAATATACTTAGGAAAGGTATCTATGACTACAAGTCGAAGTAGTTAGTTACTTTGCCTAGATCAATCAGTCAAGCTGAGACTTGAGCCAACTTAGCTCAGTACGGCATACTTCTACGCCTTCTACCTTCAAAGAAAGAGTTTACTAGACAGTAAGAGAGCGTGGATGTTTTGCAATGTTGGTTTCGGGAACAAGAGCTAGCTCAGTCTCTCACCCACGTCCCTTATCTGCTAGATATGTCGGAATCTTCTCGTCGTGTGCAGTTTTATCTTGTTTCTGAAGTTATCCAAAATCTGCAGCCTAATACCCTCATAGCATAATCATGGTTGTTGGAAAAACGACCAAAGAAAACAGCCTTCCATGGGAACTCGATCTCTCAGCCCAGACTCGCCGGCTTGACAACTGGCTGTGCGAGACTTATGTTCTGGAATGATGCATTAGTACCGAGGTATGAGAGGCCAATTACGCAAGGTAAATACGAAATATTGCAGTTGAAGTAAAATCGAGATCAAAGTCAGCGGCCATGGCAAAATAATAAAGGCAGCCATTGCTTGAGTCCTTTGCGCGAGAACGCCTCTGAAGGCATACTTCCATTTCCAAGCCTGAGTAGCATGAATCCCTTATCACGCTGCAACGATGGCCGTCGCCATTGGTCCCTCGCCCTGGCTGGTGGTGGCGAAGCCCTGCTCCAGCTTCTAGCTCCATGCAGGTTTTCCCAACTTATCGCAGCACTTACCATCAGCTCCTATTATGTCTTCCCGCACCGTGGCGCACCCTGTACGAGCTGATGCGACGCAGGCTACTTAAATCGCAACTCCCTGGTCCGCACTCATGATGGATTTTCTCTTGAATCGGGGCACCGTGCATTACCCAGATACTAACCCGCGAACCCCATGAACATGAAGAACCACAAACGGCGATATCAATGATTCACATCTTGTCCTATTTCATTCTGCTCCCGATGGTGGGATCCGCCGACGCCTCTTCCTCGACAACCGGTTGGGCTTCTGAACCCAACGGGCGAGGTACCTTCGGACTAATCTGCTCCTGCGTCCTCACTCTGACGATATGCGTCTGGACGGCCCTCCATCTCAACGTTCCCGCCGTCCGCTCCACCCTGGGGAGCAGGGCGCTCGAAAGGACGAAGTGGGTGCTCTACGGTATCTTCGCCCCTGAGATTGTCGTCGCGACGGCGGCGGCGCAATACATCGTTGCGCGATGGCTCAAGAGAGAGATCGACAAGGACGCCGCTCATCGCCAGAGCGAGGGGGCAGCGATGTGCAGAACGGAGGGGAGAGATGGCCAGGGGCTCTCAAGGCACACGTGGGACATGACGCAGTGCTTTTACGCCGTCATGGGCGGCTTTGTCGTCGACCTGCCGCCCGCCGACGACGGGGTTGACGCGCCCAGGAGGGTCACCGTCACGCCGGAGGGCATAAGGCTTCTATCATTTGTCGGGAAGCTGCCTAAAATCCACGAGTCGCAGATCCAGGACAAAAGTAAAGCGGACTGGATGGCCAAGTCCCTCGTCTGCATCCAGGCCGGATGGATGGTCACCCAGGTCATTGGACGTCTCATAAAGAAGCTCCCTGTTTCGCTATTGGAGATCAACACTTGCGGGCACGTCGCATGCGCCGTGCTTCTCTACCTGCTTTGGTGGAGCAAGCCCTTCGACGTTATGGACCCAACCGTGTTGGAGGGGGGCATCGAGAACCTTCTATCGTTGATGGCAGCATGCTCGTCCATGGACGCCATCAATGGCGTAACGGACATTCGGTGCTTCAAGTATATGCCAGGAGAAGAAGAGAGAGACGAGGGGAGTCAAGAGCAGCGCGCTGTCAAGATCCTCATCACAACGCATCTATCCATCGGGTCCCCAGGCACCAGAGAGCCGTCCAGATTTCTTGGGTTTGATATAGGCGATATCCAACCGCAGTTGTCACAGCTAGCTGTCGGAACCCAAACAAAAAAAAGGGTGCCGCGGAGCGCGTACATGTATCATATCGACCAGTCCAAACCTACAGTTTCACCCGAATGTTTACAGACGTACTTCGTGCCGCCATACACCAATCTCAGTTTACGTCACGGTACCATCTACTGCCGAAGGATCTTCGCCGACGTCCAGCAGTACCAGAAGTCTCACAAACACAACCCCTTGAACCCCGTCCGCCTAGCGCAGGCCGCTACGGCCGCGGACGGCCTCTGGGCACTGTGTGCCGACCGCCCGGAATACGCACCGTACTACTTCACCTTCGTACCGACCGTTGGCGTCTTCCTCGGGGAGACGGAATACGTTGTGTCTCACGTTGTAAACTTCCCGTCCATCTCCAACCTCGGCCTTGGCCAGGTCAACATCCACCGCGACGTGCTGCGCTCGGTACTCGCCCTCACCGCGGCAGCGTACGGCGGGCTGCATCTCACCGGCTGGTTCGACCACTTCCCGACGCAGATCGAACAGGCGATGTGGCTCGCCGCGTCTCTGGTGATTGCGTGCTCCGGGGTTGCCTTGTGGATTTTCTTCCTCGCGCGGCAGGCCTGGCCGTGGTTCGACGTCTTCGTTTCCGGGGCGGCACCGGGGGCACGGCTGACCGACGCGCGTTACCAGAAACCGTGGATGAAGAGGGCGAAATCGTCGGTTCTTGTTTCGGTTCTCGTCTTATTTGTGGTGGCAAGAGTTTTCTTGGTTGTCGAGGCTTTCCTCAGCCTGAGAGAAGCCCCTTTAGCATTGTATGAAACCCCTGAGTGGTCCGACTTCCTCCCCCATTTTAGCGGATGACACACTCCTTGGTGTAGGTGCAGACAACTGACAAGGAGCTCTCTACTTCATCTCAAAGACCGCGAGTGTCCTGGTTTCTGTCAACCCTCATCAAGACAATGTGCCTACAAGGATCGGGAAATTGGTCATCTACCTAGCTGCGAGAGCCCAAGCTGAAGTGAGTAGAGCACTCGGAATGATTGGGCGCTATCCCTATTTAAATTAAGAGACCGGAATGTATATCAGCTCCAAGTCTTGAGAGAGGTTGATTGACAGGCTTCAAACCGAGGTCAATTATGGACTTTGGACGTATTTGCTTGTTAGTGTTGACGACAACGATCTAGCACCTACCATCCCGAGGCGCAATGTGCTGCTTCACCCCTCTAGAACTGCACGCAATCGATGTCTGAAATCGCAGCGGAGCCTGGCTTCGCTACTTAGGCTGCGGAGTCAGATAGGGAGTTCGTTGTTCATTAGAGCTTGGTGGTGTTCAAGGCGAGAGGATTGGAGAGCCACCGGCCTGGGTAGGCTAAGTTTGACATCGAGGAAGACGGCAGGAAAACACTCGAAGGTGTGGCGGCATTTTGCACAAGGTACTAGTTGCGCCATCTACTCAGGTGGTGCTATTGCTCCGGTGACGGCTATCTGAGGTTGTTCAAACGGTTTATTCAAGTCAAGGAAAGTGCCTGTACAGGCCTACGGTAGTTGTTATGTGCGCGAGTAAACGCTTGGCTAATACATGCTTCGGGTATCTCATGATGCCGTGGTAGATCCGTCAAAAATAAAAGCATGAGAAAAAGTTGACAGCAAAGAAACTGTAGGTGGTGAGTAAAGTTTGTCCTTACCCTCGTATGAATGAATATCTTTAATATTTAGTTTTTCGTTGAGGAATCTGTTCTTGCTCGAATGGATAACCTTGGGGATAAAAGATTTAGAAGAGAAAGACTTTGGGTAGATCGTACGAACTGCTCCTCAGGATTTGAATTTCCAGCCCTCGATTAGTCGAGCGATATTGATATGGCCGTTTTGCCGCGCAAGGCCGGCGGGAGTACCCTGGCGATAAGGGGCTTTCCGCTTGTAGTCATGGAGGGTCTCATAGACGGCGCTCGCATGAGCCAATTTCGCACCCCGCTGCAGTAGTAGCTTCACCGTGGCAGCGTGGCCATGCAGAGCTGCGTAATGAAGTGGCGTTGCGCCGTGGTGGTCGCGCTCGTGGATATCGAGACCGAGCTCTATGAGAAGCTTCATCATGGCAGGCTCGGCAGTGCTGAAAAACAGTAGATTCGCGCCCGATATCGACCGGGCTCTCAGAAAAGCGCCGGCTGTTACGAGCAGGCGCACGGTAGAAAGGTGGCCGCCCCGGACGGCTGGAAAGAGCGGCGTGAAGCCAGGCCAGGTTCGGGTCTCTAGGTCAACGCCTGCGTTGACCATGGCGGCGAGGACATCGTTCTGCCCATAGTGAGCTGCAAGATGTAGCGGCGTCATGCCGGCGTTGCGTAGTAACGTGCAAGTGATGTCCGCCCCTCCTCGGACGAGAGCTGCGGCGATGCGCGTGCTGCCGAGGTTGAGCGCCAGACAGATGATCCTGTCCGTACCAGGCGGGGCGTAGTCAACTTCCGCGCCGGCTTCGATCAGGAACTGAGCGGCCTCGAAGCATCCCATGCGCGTGGCAATTGTGAGGGGCGTCTCGTGCTGTTCGGTGGTGGGGTCGATTGGGGACCCGGCCTTGAGCAGGAGTCGCAGCACCTCGACTCGATTCTCATGAGCTGCCATGTGCACGGGTAGAAACCCGCCACTTCCGACGACTTCGAATTTGGCCCCTCTGGAAAGTAGAAGCTTCGTGATGCGATGGTCTCCAGCTGCGGCTGCGGCTTGTAGCGGGAAGGTACCTTGTTGACCAGGCATGTCGACATCGGCGCCCGCCTCGATCAGCACCTCGGCTATATCGGAACACTCCGTGGCTATTGCGTATGTCAAGGCAGTATGCCCATTGACCCGTCGGTCGAGGTAGGCACCCTGGTCTGAGAGGAACTCCGTCATGGGCCTACTCTTCATGGATAGAGCGACATGGAGAGCCGTCTGGCCATTGTGCAGACGGGCCTCTAGGTCTGCGCCGTATTCGATCAGCTTCTCGATGTTGTTGAAACGGTAATTCTGGACGGCCGCTATTAAAGGCGTCCGAGTTCCGAAATCCCTCTGGTCGACGTCCGCTCCAGCATGTACGAGCACAGCGAGAGTATCATCTTCGTGAGCTGACATGGCGGCATGATGAACAACGGAGCATCCCAGGTTGTCAACAGCGCAGACGTTTGCGCCAAGCTCGCACAACAGTGCAATGATCTTATCGGAGTACCCGTGCTTGACGGCCGTGATTAGAATGGTCTCGCCCTGATCATTGCGGTCCTCGAGTTCTGCGCCGGCCATAGCCAGGAACGTCACGAGGGATGGGACTTGGCGGCCAAGAGCTCGGCGCAAAGGCGAAAGCTTTGAGCCAAGACGCGGTGCATTTGGATCGATTCTCTGAAGCAACAGCTTCACCACAGCGGCCTCATCTTCGCGGTCGATGGCATCGTGCAGATCCTTGGTCGTTCGCACACTTTGCCGGTAAATTGTGCCTGGCGGCGGCTTCAGTCTCTTCAGAGCCATGTGGATCCCGGAAAGGTCGCTGACAGGGCAGACATCCGGGCGTGGGCGGGCACGAATGGTCGATAATAGCCGCAAGCGGCTACCTTTGTTGAGTATAGCGGGTGTCATAGCGCAATGCCACGGTACCGTACGGGAGGAGTGCATGAATGTAGAGTGGTTTTTGGATGTAACATGTTCGCTGAGAGTGTGGTGTAAGTAAAGCAGGTTGTTCAAGCAGGCTGTCACTGACTGACCTTGGAACGCAATTAAGAAGAAAAGCGAGAGATTGACTGCTGATTTTGGTTTGACGAATCATTTTTTTCAAATACTCTTCGTTCCAGATGATGGTGATCTGACCCGAAGACATGTCGACAGCACTGTCGTTGGTGGCGGGGCGGATGCGTGTGCTGTAGACGTCGAGGGCCGACAAGTTGTCGGAAATGGAGTTCAAGGCGTCATGACATGACTTGTCGAGAAGAGTAGGATCGAAGGCAAGTTTTTCCGGGATGTTGTCACGGAGGTACTCGAACCGGCGCAGAGCATCCGTGACGGCGCGGCATTCTTTGGCGACAGCAGCCAAGGTGACGGGTGCGGTGTTGAGGCTCTTGGCCACAAGATCGAATCGGTCAGCAAGGAGCTGGGAAGTGCGTATCAAGTCGGTCAGGCCTGCGCCGGGCAGACGTCCCGGGGAGTCCATGGCAGGACAGATCAGAAGGCGAAGGCATCAGTGCAAGACGGCATCGAGATCAGAGGGATGGGACCAACAAACGTTGGAGAGGAAGCTTCGTCTTTTAGGTCGCCTGGGAGGAAAAAGATGGGGAACGTTGTCGCGCAGGACTGGGGGAGGCGAACGTGACGAATATGCAGGGCTCGTCCGATGGGCCAGAACAAAACGGGGCGGTCCCAATGCGGGCAGCTGGGGCGATGCTAGGCAAGGGGGATTATTGAGGGCGCAGGTTTGGCGAGATGAAGCACTGGTACTAACTGGACCCAGTAGTCCGGGTAATGTGCCGCCAAGCTGTGTGGGCGTCAGTATGGGGGATAAGGCGAGATTCTGACATCTTTTGATTCGGGAAGCGATCCCGGGCTCTCGGTCGAAGAAGAAGGTGAATGAAAAAAGAAAAAACCCTGGATACAAAAGCCAACATCGTGTCTGTGCCGACTCATCAAGCCTGCAGATTGAGATTAACGGGAGATGATGGTTGGCTTACCAGGATGAAAGGGAACTCCATCTCCATAATAAATGGTGGGGATGTGAGGACAGGCCAGACTGAAAGAGCGCTGGCTGGGAGCAGCTCCTGAGATAGTCAAGTAATGTCGTTATTGACCGTGTGACCAGGGGGGTGAGGGGCCTCGAGGTAGTTTATGATCTCACGATGTAGTATTCTGTATCCAGCAAGGGTAAGGAGAGACCTGACCGAATTAAAGATTATGTCAAGTGAAGGAGGGGTAATGGATGGCGACGGTGAGGTTCGAGTCGAGCAGTTAATGATATGCAGTTGGAGCTGCTGTAAGCATCGGAAACCATGACAAACCGTTAGAAACATTGTTCGCGTGCTCCGTCCGAGACCGAAGGTTCCGCCAAAGCAACTTGATTTGTTAGAGCAAAGAAGCAGGCGATCCCTGGCCGGTGCAGTACACTACCTAATTAGTACGCCCCGGCCATTCATGACAGCCGGTACGTACCGTGTCAGTGTCAGTCTGGGAAGGAGCTTTGGATACCTAGGTAGGTAGGAAGACTTGCTGGGTTTGTTTGTTCCTCCATCCTGAGTCTACCTACATAGTAGCACTACCTACTTACGTACCTCTGGAGGTATACACTTGACCAAGATACCTGAATACGTTGGCGGGAAACCTGGCAAGTTATTTATCCCAGGACGTACCTGTTGTAGGATAGATAATGCTGACTCCTTCGCTATGGCCTCTTTCCCATTTCCTTCCTTCTTCTAGGTGATTCTTTACAGTTCTCAAAATGATATAATTCAATGTGAATGTTGTAATTGCAAGCTTGTAATTGTACCTTTAAGTTGTATAGGCATTGGGATTGACTTTTTCTTCCATTTCTCCTTTCCCTTTTTCTTTTCTTTTTTCTTTCCGCAGTTGTCTCAATAAGAGTATTTTGGTTTCGCTCTGCCTACCTAGCTCCTAGCTGGGGTGCTGGCTGACCTGGTAGGCTGGACTAGCTGATAGGATGGAAGGATGTGCTTAACTAAACCAATGATTGGTTATCACCTTACCCTACCCTTGCAATATATGATTGGCCCGCCACAATGCTAACTCCACACTAGCGGATTCCGGTGACTACCTACCTAAGGATACCTAGCTCAACAGCTCTCGGTCATAATTCAACTTGCAGTGGTCATCACCTCCGAAGAGCATTCTAGATTCTCGGACACCTCGGCGCTCAACATTGTACCATTTAGGCTCTTTGTACTACAGCATCATAGCTAAGGACTTGAAAACAACCCGTCAACCTGGCGAGCATACTCTGGAAGAAAGAGTCGTCACTCGTGGCGGCCGGCGCAAAACCCTCGAACCCTCTCCCCGAGGACATTATGACCCAACCGCCGCCTCAACCGCATCTCACGCCACAGTTCTGTTTCTCAACAGGGTCTTTGAGAGGTTTGTTCTTCAACCATCTGCACCACATCACCGCTCCATAATATGGCATCTCTCTGACACCTCCTACCAGCCTTTCTTAGACTATCCCGTGCCAGCATTGACGACTCGATAACCCAGAATCTCAACGCGCTGCTAACACCCGCCCGCGCCGGTTTCGACCCAACGTCCACGGCGCAGCGGACGCCGCGCGCATTCCCGCAACAGATAAACCCACAGGCGTGTCAAAACTTCAAGGATAAAGCGCTGTTTCCGGCATGGCACGCCCGCGCAGAGGTCCTGCACTATTGCGGAGTTGTCGCAACGAGTCCCGATCCCGATGATCCCCAGGCTCTGCTGCGACAGATTGAGGACGCCAAGGACAAGGAGCGGGTCGTCGACGAGCGCCTGGACCCCTACTCGGCGAGGTTCTTCCCGCCGGAGCCCCGGACAGAGCAGCTCGCGATACTTATACGGCAGGAGAAAGGTGTCGAGAACATTGTGCGGACACGCACCTGGGATATGGTGAAGCAACGGTGCAGCGAGTCTGCGGATACGTGGGAACAAGCCCTAGAGAACTGGCGACGGAGGACTGACCTGGATGGAAACGAGCGATGAAGTCCAGTCCAACCCAGTGCACGAGACCAGGCGCAGCTGCAAGGCACCATGTAATGACTGTACATTTTGTATCAACATTGTAATACACGGTCGAATGAATAATGATGGACGGAAGAGAATCGTCAAAGTAGCTCCGCCATAGCTACCTAGGTACCTTAACCACCTAGGTACCTATAGCTCATGGCAGGGCCGGTTGCTCCAAAGTACAGACAAGCAAGTCTCGATAGCTTTCTGAGCAGGAACAATGAGCTTCATTTAAACCAAGGAAAATAAGGAGCAAAAAGTAAAAGGACTCTCGTTCGTAGGTACCTTGGGTTAGCGATCGTTGCCTCCCTCTCCGGTCCAACTGCCGCACCATGATCCATGACGATACGATTTCCAGCAGTCAGTGAACAACGTCCCCCACCAAATAAACGGCTCGACAGTGAGTGGGTGGGACGTGCGCTCGTGCACCTGCAGTGAACAAGCGGCCATGCCACTGGCCTCGCCCCACCATCAGCCACCATCAGCCCCTCCCTCGTGGTGTTGCTGGACAGTTGCGCTCAGGTGTTTGGTCGCTAAAGGGCCCGAAGCCTGGAAGCCAGCCTTGGAACATCTGTGTGGCCGAAAGCACCAAGTTTCTCTCCACCTTGAATTCCGCTGCGGCTGTGTGTTGTGAACACTGCAGCTCCGATTGTCTCGACCATCTTCCACCTCCACCAACATCCCACGCCACCTCTCTCTCCCCCTCTCCTCGAAAAGGCACGAGATTCGGTCCCCGACACAACCGGCCTCTGCTCTTTGCACTCCGCCCGTCGATCCCACCCTCTTTTCTCTTCGAATAGCCATTCCGGTCACACGACTGCAGCTACCCCTCCTCGAGGGCCCCTCCAGGCAAAAGTCCTGCGATTCAGCATCCAGAAAGACGTTGTATCTTTGGCGTCACCAAAAACGCCGTAGCCTCGTTTCTTCTTGCTCTTCTCCGACGAGCCCTACCTCTCTTCACATTAGCGCCGGTGGCTCCGTCTCCGGCCAAACACCGATTCGATGCCGCAACCTCTCAATTCGAAAGAGGCCTCGCTCTTTCGAGCTGTCATCCGCGCCTATGAGGACAAGCAGTACAAGCGCGGCCTCAAGTCCGCTGACCTGATCCTCAAGAAGAACCCCAAGCATGGCGACACCATGGCCATGAAGGCCCTCATCATGAACGCGCAGGGCAAGACCGAGGAGGCCTTTGCGCTAGGCAAGGAGGCTCTGACGGTGGATATGAAGTCGCACATCTGCTGGCACGTCTACGGCCTGCTGTACCGCGCCAATAAGAACTTTGAGGAGGCCATCAAGGCCTACAAGTTTGCCTTGAAGCTCGAGCCCGAGTCGACCCAGATCCAGCGGGACCTGGCCATCCTCCAGGTGCAGATGCGCGATTATGCCGGATACATCCAGAGCCGCACAGCCATGCTGCAGGCGCGCCCCCAGCTGCGCCAGAGCTGGACTGCGCTGGCCATCGCCCATCACCTTGCCGGCGATTTGCCCGCCGCCGAGAACGTCCTGACCACTTACGAGGGCACCCTCAAGTCCACGCCCTCCCGGGGAGACTACGAGAACTCCGAGGCCGTCATGTACAAGAACACCATCATCGCAGAGCAGGGCGACTTCCAGAGAGCCCTCGAGCACCTCGAGACCGCCGCCAAGCACAGCCTCGACAGACTTGAATACCTGGAGCTGCGCGCCAAGTACCTGGTCAAATTGGGCAAGAAGGACGAGGCCGTTGCCGCGTGGGAGGCTCTTGTTGAGCGCAACCCCGATCGCCCTGCCTACTTCGAGGGCCTGGAGAGTGCCCACGCCTTTGCCGACAGTGACCAGCATGCCATAAAGGCAATCTACGAAACATACGCCAACAAGTTCCCCCGTTCAGATGCGCCTCGCCGTATGCCCCTGAGCTTCTTGTCCGGTACGTCTGCTCTCGTGACCTCACTTTGTGTCTTTACTGACATCCCCAGGCGATGCTTTCCGCACTGCGGCCAAGGAGTACCTGACGCTCATGTTCAACAAGGGCGTTCCTTCAACGTTCGCCAACCTGAAGCACCTCTACTCCGATTCCTCAAAGAAGGAGACCCTGCAGGCTTTGGCTCAGGAGTACCTAGAGTCCCAGGCTGCCAGCTCGGAATCGACTAATGGCGACCGCTCAAAGGGCGAGGCTGCGGCTCTCTACTTCCTTGCTCAGCACTACAACTACCACCTGAGCCGCGACCTGGCCAAGGCTCACGAGTACGTCGACAAGGCCATCGAGAAGGTCCCCGACAGCGTCGACTTCACCATGACCAAGGCTAGGATATGGAAGCACCAGGGCAACCTTCAAAAGGCTTCCGAGACCATGGACAAGGCCCGTACCCTGGACACCCGGGACCGCTACATCAACACCAAGGCCGCCAAATACCAGCTGCGTAACAACGAGAACGACAAGGCGCTCAAGACGGTCGGCCTGTTCACCAGGGCAGACACCGTCGGCGGGCCCCTTGCCGATCTCCTGGACATGCAGTGTGTCTGGTACCTCACAGAGGAGGGTGAGGCGTGTGCCAGACAGGACGACGACGCCCTGGCGCTCAAGCGGTTCCACACCGTCCACAACATTTTTGATGTTTGGCAAGAAGACCAGTTTGACTTCCACAGCTTCTCTCTTAGAAAGGGTCAAATCCGAGCCTACGTCGACATGGTCCGGTGGGAGGACCACCTTCGCGACCACCCCTTCTACTCGAGGGCTGCCTTGGACGCTGTGGCCATCTATCTCAAGCGCGCTGATCGTCCGTCGGCGAACGGCGTCAACGGGGATGCCAATGGCGACGACGCCTCTGAGAGGAAGAAGGCCGCCAAGAAGGCCAAGAAGGAGCAGCAGCGTCTGGAGCGCGAAGCCGCCGAGCGCGCATCCAAGCAGGACCCCAACAAGGGCAAGCCTAGCGAAGAGCCGAAGAAGAAGGACGAGGACCCTCTTGGACTCAAGCTTCTGGATGCCGAGCCCCTTGGTGCTGCCATGCGTTTCGTCACCCCTCTGCTGCAATTCAGCCCCAAGAACATTCAGGCCCAGTTTGCCGGCTTCGACGTTTACTTGCGCCGGAGTAAGTCTTTCCACACCCTCCATCAACTCATCAGTGCTAACACAATTTCAGAGAAGTACGTTCTCGCGCTGCGCTGCCTCAACGCTGCCCGTGAGCTGGACGGGTCTCACCCCGGAGTCCACGAGCGGGTTGTCGAGTTCGCTCACGTCGTCCGACCCGCGCTTGAGAGTCTGCCCGCGAAGGTGCAAGAACTCATCAAGTCCGAGTTTACCCCCCCTGCCGGCGACCTGAAGAAGTACAACGAGGAGTTCTTGGCGAACAACAAGTCCAAGCCGTCGCACATTGTCGCCGCGCTCAAGACCCGCAGAGTTCTCGGCGAGGACCGGTCCAAGACGGAGGCTGACCTCGCCAACGTTGTGAAGGCGCCCGAAGCCACATTCGAGCTCGCCACCCAAGTCTACAACACTCTCAAGGCGTGGAGGAGCAGCGAGGCCGAGACCCTTAAGAAGGCGGCGCATGAGCGATGGCCCGAGGTAACCATCTTTGCCTAGGAGCGAAGGACCGGGTCTTTGTCAGCTTTCCGGAGGGTCATGAACCGGCTCATGCTGGCCTGAGCTAAGCCGAGCTCATTTTTGCGATATTTTGCGATATTCTGCAGCCCCCGATACCCGAACATTCGAGCCGTCCCAAATGGACGTGGGCGGAAGTTTTCCCTGGCCAAGGGAGGGAAGCCAAGGTCGGGGGAGAAAAGGTCGGGGCGTGGGGCATGCGCTACTGCATCTGCCCCCGGACGAGGACATAGGCATCAAAAAGTTGTGATAGAAGAGGGCTACAAAAAAGCTTTTGGGACTCCAGATTCCGTCGGAGCCGTCGCGCGCATGTCGAGGCGCTCTAACCTTATGTGTTGCATCCATGCCAATGACCGTGATATACATTCCAATTCATTCCAATACCGGCGAACCGCCCGCCAGCCCACCCAGCCCTCCTTCCCCCCTCCCTTCCCCGGCCTTTCTTTGTTGTCGCATGACCTCAAAAACTGGCCTCCTCCTAAAGACACAATTCTTTACTCGCTGAATCCGTTTGTGACGTCGACAAAGGACTGCCACTGCCTCCAGGCCTCGCCGCTCTTGATGGCCCAGCGCGCTCTCCGCACGCCCTCCTTCCATCGTCCCCCGCCAGGTCCCCTCTCGGTGACGACGTGGCCGTCGTCGCCGGGGCCCATGCTGCTGGAGTCGGCCTCGCAGATGCCCGAGGCGACGAACAGGGTGGCCGCGTTCATGAGCACGAACTCGAGGATGGGGTCGTCGTCGGCCATCTCGCCCTCGAGTATCCTCCGCAGGATCTTGGCGTTCTCGGCGGGGTCCTTGCCCGGCGAGACGGTGTCGAGGGGGTGGGTCCCCAGGCCGAAGTCGCTGGGCTGCACGCGGAAGTGGTCCGTGGCGACGGCGCCGTCGGGGGTCCCGGTCAGCCTCCAGACCAGGGTGGGCCCGGCGCAGCTGACCTCGTCGAGCTCCTCCTCGCCGCAGACGATCATGGCCTTGCGGGAGCCGCCGATTCGGAGGGCCTCGAGGAAGACGGGGCCGAGCTCCTTGCGGGCGACGCCGATGACGCGGGCCTCAAGGATGTCCTCGACGGGGTTGGCGAGGGGGCCGAGGAGGTTAAAAATTGTGCGCCAGGGCAGCTCCTTGCGGATGGGGGCGACGTAGCGCATGCCCGGGTGAAAGACGGGGGCGTAGAGGAATGCGTAGTTGGTGGTGGAGTAGACGGCGGAGATGGTGGCGGGGGAGACGGCGGTGAGGACGGGAGGACGGGGCTGCATGTTGTTGACGATGTCGGCGGAGCCGGACTTTGAGGTGCTGGCGCGGTTGCCGTGCTTGGCGACGAGGAGGAGGGCGGAGGCGAGGATGCTGGCGGTGGTGCTGATGTTGAAGGTGTTGTGGGCGTCGCCGCCGGTGCCGACGATGTCGCAGAGGCCGCCGGCGTAGGCTCCCGCGGCGCGCCCCCTGGCGCCGAGGACGCGGGCGAGGCCGTCGAGGTCGACTGGGGCGGCGGCGCGGCGCATGACGTGGGCGGAGCGGGCCATGACGTCGGCTCGGCGGTCGAGGTTGGTGAAGTGCAGGGCGATGAGGAGGGAGGCGGCCTGGGCGTCGGAGACCTGGTGGGTGAAGAAGTGGGAGATGGCGTCGGCGATCTCGTCCGGGGTGACGTCGAGGCCGGCCGCCGGGACGGGCCAGAGCTTCTTGAGGAGGGGCTTGATGTCGACGAGCGGCAGGGCGGCGTCGTCGCCGCCGCCGGACCCCGCGACCGGGGGAGGTCGAGAGACCATGGCGGGCCCTTTAGTGTGTGTATGTGTGTATAGTTGGTGTGTATCTGGTGAGATTGTATTTCTGCGGTCGCAATCGTTATTCGGGGCGGGAGATATGGATATAGGCAGAAGCAACGATTTTGAGATTTGACACACCAAGCACAAGAGCGTTGTGAGTCAAAAAAAAGGGGTCCCGAACAATGAGAGAGAGGGGGCCGTGTGTGTGAATGAATGAATGAATGAAACCGCCGGTCCCGAGCAAGTGTGCCCGCCGTCCGCCCCGCCCGATATCTGCTGCGCCGGGCAAGGCACGTACCTCCTAGACGAGTATCCCGCCGCTGCGGGCCGCGGCTGATTGGCCAGTTTCTGGTTGACGAGCACCAGACCATCGCCGGTTGGGGAATCTCCGCTCCCGTTTCGTTTACCTAAGCCACCCACCTGCCACCTACATAGTACGTCGCTACACCACCACCCGCCCAGGGTAGACCGATGTTGTTGAGCCATGTGGACTGGGTGACTGGGAAGCGGATGAGGAGGTTGATTTGGCGACCGAGTGCGCCCGGATGCCGTTCTTCTTCAGACACACAGACATTGATGGGTATGTTTTCCACATAGGTAGTACAGGTACGTGGAGATGACGTTTTCCGCCTTTATCCCTTCTCCTCTGTGTCCTCGCCTACCTACCTACCCTATTGTCTAGGTAATTGCAGGTTCGATCATGTACCGCATACAATTGATCCAAGGGGGTTCACAAAGGCATTGATTGTTTGTTGTCTCACTTCCTCACCCACCCCATCCGAGTAGGTAGCGTTACTCCCCTCGCCGATTTGCTACCTATGCATCTCATCTCACGCAATGCGACGCGGCGGTCGGACCAGGAGGAAGCATGATTGCCAGTCGTTGTGCGCTCCTCGTCCGAAGGATAGACTCAGCAAAGGCATTCATTCCGCTCTCTCTCTCTCTCTCTCTCTCTCTTTCTGTTTATTTCTCTTTCTTCCTTTCTCTCTCTCCTCCCTCTCGTGACGCACGCAGCTCCTTTTCCGGAAAAGATAAACGGCATGCCATCAAAAATAATTAGTGTAGGTCGGCGTCAATTTTTAATTTTTTGTATGTCGTTCCCAGTCGCCGATAGTCTCTTGGATACTCGATGGGCAGTATGTATTCACAGCACCACCACCACCATCAAACAACCAACTAATACCTACCTACTACCGGTAGTAGGTAAATAAGGATTGACAGTCCGTGACAAGCATCAGCCAGCAAGTCACCGCTTCCAGCCAAAAGAGGTTACAGTGTTGATGCCCCATTGTTACCCCTCCTTCCCCAGATAAGGTATTCACCCGGACCTTGCCTGCACGCACTCTTGTCGATGGGTGGGGTCCTTTTACCATTGGGGGCCGGAGGGTGTGTGTGTATGTTTGTGTCGCGCCGAACATTCCCTGGTCCCTCTCATTCGCCTCCCCTCAGCGCCTTTCTCTCATCGACCTAGGTAGCCTCGAATTCAGTCTCATAGCAGCAGTCTAGATCGAAAGTCATCGTTTATGCCGCCCAAGAAAAACTTGCATCTATCTAGCTGCGTCAGCCAGTCTTTCCGGCGGCAAGTTTGATTCGGTTACATCACATCAACCTCTCGTGGTCAGGCGGGCCGGTGAAGGTGTCCACCACGGGTGCCCGCGGACCCCTCGCATTAGTGCTGCATCCGTGCCTGTTGTCCGGGCTTGTCGCACCGCCGCTGTCACCCGCGGCCCGTGATAGCGCGGTACGTGCTTCATGGGGAAAGGAGCTGGGAAATGGTCAAGTATCACTCTATCTGTACCTGAGAGCCAGTCTCCGATCCATCCGGAGCGAGGAGGTACGTACCTACACTACACTACCTAGGTAGGTATCTACCTTAGGTGCTTAGGTAGCTACTTACCCACCTATGCAGTAGGTAGGTAGGTAATAATACCTAAGGTGCTAAGGTAAACACACCGTGCCATCCGCGTCCACAAACAATCCTGCACCTGCACCTGCACCTGCACCTGCACATGCACTTGTCCACGATGGACATGGCTCCCTTCTGAACTTCCTCTTTCTGTTCCTTCTCCTCTCCCACCATTCCCTATCCCGCTTTGCGCCTGCACCCTTCTTCCTTGTTTGGCTAGACGCGATAGCTGCTCAACCTGCTTCATTCCCTCCTTCCTTCTCTTTCGCAACCCGAGGAAAAGCAAACCCCCTGCGATTGCAAGGAAGAGCCAACGACACACTCAAGCAAAGGTGCCGGCTACCTACTTGCTCCCTTGGCAAAAAAAAAAAAAACACTGTCGATAAGTGACAGAATAATGCGTCGTCGCCGCGCCTCCTGCTAACATCAACCCGTTCGCCTTCTCTTCTTCACCTTCCCCCCCCTTTCTCTCTCTCTCTCTCTCTCTCTCTCTTGCTTGCCCTTGCCCTCCTACCCCCCCAGAGCGAGTCTCTTCCTATCCCCCAACGGGTCGGTACTGCACTATAATCTTCTCTCCTCTTGTTTGCCTGTTGCTTATCGCAGCGTCTTACTGCATACAACTAATAGACGAATACGAACCTTACCAATTCGACCTAAGAGACCCTCCCTTTCCCCCCATCGCACCCGTCCTACTATGTGAACTGCCTGACGCAGTCTCGTCGAGATTCAATTCATCATGGCCAACATCCCCGGGCAGACCAAGGCGCCACCGGCAGCGACCGAGTCCATCTCCGAGTCCTCTCAGTTGTACAGCAAGCCTGCCTCGCAAACCGGCCCCCAAGACACCATCAAGGTCGACGGCAACAAGTCCTTGACCTTGACCGCCGAGAACCTCGTTCTGAATGGTGTGTTGGAACCCATAGGCTCTGCCGTGAGCCATGCGCTCGGCTGGCTGACCCAAACAAGACCCCATAGCGAAGAAAGCCAATAGAACTTGTGGTTTCGCTGGCTTTGGCGCATCAGGTCCGTCCTCACGACACACCTGTGCCTGATCCATGCTGCCTCGACTTGCTAACACCCTACGCAACAGCTGCCTCGGCCACCCAGACGATCCCCTTGTACAACGTCCTATGGGCTGAACAAACCAACGACACTCTCGTCATCGACTACGCCAAGCAGGTTACCAAGAACAGGGTTCAGGCCGCCAAGCGCACCTTTGCCATTACCGCCGCCGATGGCCCCGACGTCCAGGCCTGGGTCGACACCCTCTTGACGAAGGCTTACGGGCCCGCGAAGCGATGCAAGAGGGCCAAGGTCCTGGTCAACCCGCACGCCGGACCGGGAGGTGCCGAGAAGAAGTGGCGCATCGACTGCGAGCCTCTCTTCAAGGCCGCCCGCATGCCCATGGACGTCGAGCTGACGACCTTTTCGGGCCAGGCTCTGGAGAAGGCGCGGGACCTCGACATCGACGCCTTCGACACCATCGTCACCTGCTCGGGCGACGGCCTGGCCCACGAGGTCTTCAACGGTCTGGCCCAGCGGCCGGACGCGGCGCGCGCTCTCCGCAACATTGCCGTTTCGCACATCCCCTGCGGCTCCGGCAACGCCATGAGCATCAACCTCTACGGCTCGTGCCGGCCATCCATCGCCGCCCTCGCCCTCATCAAGGGCGTCGAGACCCCGATGGATCTGGTTAGCATCACGCAAGGCGACAGGCGGACCCTCAGCTTCTTGAGCCAGGCGCTCGGTGTCGTGGCCGAGAGCGATCTGGGCACCGAGCACTTGCGGTGGATGGGCGGCGCGCGTTTTACGTGGGGGTTCCTCGTGAGGATCTTTGAGAAAAAGTGCTATCCCTGCGACCTCGCCGTCAAGGTCGAGATTGGGGACAAGCCCGGCGTCAAGGAGCACTACAGACAGTACACGCACAAAGCTTCGTCGAAGAGCCTAGGCACGGCCGAGGCACTAGGCGCGGAGAATGCCAACGCCGTCCCGGACCAATATGCGGACCCGCAAGGGCTTCCGCCATTGAGATACGGCACCATCAACGACGACCTGCCCGAGGGATGGGAGCTGATACCCCATGACAAGATGGGCAACTTTTACTGCGGAAACGTAAGTCGCGCTTCGTTTCGTGGACGAGACGACTGGCTGACCAAGACTCCAGATGGCGTACATGGCCGCCGACGCCAACTTCTTCTCCGCGGCGCTCCCCAACGACGGCCTCATGGACCTCGTCTGCATCAACGGAGACGTGTCCGTGTCGGCCCAGCTGAATTTGCTCCTAGGCGTAGAAAGCAACAAGCTGTTTGACAACGCTCTGGTTTCGTACCGCAAGATCTCGGCGTACCGCATCATCCCGCGGAACCAGAAGGACGGCTACATCAGCATCGATGGAGAGAAGGTGCCGTTCGAGCCCTTCCAGGCCGAGATCCACCACGGCCTCGGTCGAGTCATCTCAAAGAGAGGCAAATACGAGGCACCCGGTCCCACGGGCTGGGAAAAGGGCAGGATCGGGGCCTAGGCAGGATCGGGGCCTAGGTAGCGGCGGCCACGGTCGCCCTGGGCTGCTATGCGTGGCTCCTGAGCGACGGGTAAGAAGAGCGGGGCCGTGAAGAAGCGATTGGGCGTTGGGGATAGCGTGTTCATTCATCCGCAAGAGAGAGAGAGAGAGAGAGAGAGAGAGAGAGAGAGAGAGAGAGAAGAAAAGTCGAGATACCCAGACACAACCGAGATGGGAAGAGCGTAACCGTTGTCACCCGGCCGATTGCACATATGCGGCCGCGGCCTGGCACAAGACGAGCCCATTAGCCATCGCTGTATACTATAGAATAGCGTCGCACATCTAATTACTTGCTTCATTCTTGATTCTGGTCATGATTTTTTCTCGGGTTCCCGTCACCGCCGTCCAAATGTCCCTGATAACTTTTGTGTGAAAGTGATGCCTTCCCATTCTATTGGGAAAAGAACAAAACGAAGCAAGCAAGCAAGCCAGCCAAGCAGAGGAGAAAATAAAACGCCGTGTTCACCGTCCCATGCAAAGACACAAACCAAGGAAGCCCCCTCCCCCTTCGCCTCCAGAAGAAAAGTCGCCGCTATTCTATTTCTCGTCGATGCCGTCCCACTCGTCGTCGTCGTCGTCTTGGTCCATGGCACCCTCGCCGCCCACCGCCGGCGCCGTCGTCGCCTCGTCGGCCTTGCGCTCGACCCACGGCAGCCTCTCGTCCTGGACGGCCTCGGCGGCCTTTGCGCGCACCGTCTTGACGGGTGACCTCTTGAGCGGCTCGACGAGCTGACTCAGCCTCCGGGCGAAGGGGAGGGCCTCCTCGTCGGCGGCCTCCCCGAGCAGGCCGAGGCGCTCGAGCTCGTCGACCCATATGTCGACGGCGTGCAGGCGCAGGCCGACGGGGACCTTGCGCAGGTCGCCGTCGAGCTCGAAGGGGAATTCTGCGCAGACGGCGAGCAGGGCGTCGGCGCGGGCCGGTGCGAAGGCGGCGTCGCGGACCCAGCGCAGGCCGGCGGCGAAGGCGCGGCGGACGAGGAGGAGGAACTTCTCCATGCGGAGGACGTCGATGTCGGTCCACTGGCGGGCCATGGTCTCCCAGAAGGCGGCGAGCCAGACGGGCACGTCGTCGTCGCGGAGGCAGGAGGTCAGGGCGGCGAGCTCGGAGGCGAGGTTCTGCTGGGGCACGGGGCGGTCGCACATCCACATGGCGTAGAAGAGGCCCTTCCAGAGCTTGAGGGCGTCGAGGCGGGTGAGGGCGCGGTGGGAGCCGAGGAAGGTCTGGAGCGAGGTCAGGGCCTGGGTCCGGAGCTTGCGGTCTAGAGGAAGAGAAAAGCGGGAAGGTTAGCTCGGTTTGACCTTTGGGTTTTTCCCTCTGGGTTTGAAGGGGTGAGGAGGGCGCCTGGGGGGGGGGGTTGCGCCTCTCTCTCTCGCGCGCGCGCGAAGAGGACGGGGAGGGGAGACGAACCGCTGGAGGCCAGGTTCTTAATGAATGGCATGTTTTGTTCTTGGGACGCCATTTTGAGGGGACGCGCGCGGAGAGCGGGACTGCTGCTCCGATTGTGTGTTTTGGGTTTGTCGTTGTTCGGTGCGAGGGAGGTGTTGTGAGGTCTCGCGGGGCCCTGCGGGATCGAGGCTGCTCGAGCAGGCGTGGGATAAAATTATTGTTCACCGAGCGCCCTGCAGAAAAAACTGCCCCGCCGATCTTCGGTGTAGGGGGGGGGGTTCCCCGAAGCTCGATCGGGTGACCGCCTTTGAGCCTGGTTCAGTTCATGCAGGGGTGTGGCTGTGGCGCGGGTGTCCCAATCAGCCGAGATGTGGCTGATGTGGCTGACACAGAGAGTCGGGGCAGGGTTAGCCGACTTCACCTCAGAGCACCTAATACCATATTATACTATCTAGGTACCTAGATGATGGGGCTTTAGTCGTCGTTCACGGTACAAGGTGGGTGATTTGGTGTAATCATACTGGAAAGAAAGCCTTCATTTAAAGTAGACCTCATTATTGCCTTCAGGAGGAAACGGGACTTTCTACTGGCCTATTGCATTGATTCATTTCAGCGACGGACTGGTTAGTGTCTTGGGCTAAGAATATATCCTCTTTTCCCTTTAGCCACCCTAAAAGCTCTGTATTCGCCCAGATCTCGCTGCTGGAAACCTGAATGCTGACCGTCGCTACGTGAAGAGTTGGTTTCTAGAGCTAGTAGTGACGGTGGTGACCCTTTACATAGAGAGCAGCCATCTCACGGCGGTCTGGCTTCTCGATAGCAAGCTGCTCCTCAAGCTTGGCAACGGTACCGCTGAGGCGGGAATCATCGTGACGTCGGTCGCTGTTGTACTTAGCAACCTTATTCTCAGACTCGCGCTAGCTGCCCCTGCAGCCTACTCCATGTCCTTGGTGCCCAAGGCCATTTCAAAGTCTGCAAAGTCATCATCGAGGACATTGGTGAAAACTCTCATAACACCGAGGTTGGACTTTTTGAGCGCCGGTTCCGGTTCGTTGTTGTTCTTTGGTGGAAGAAGTGGCGGACGAGGCGGAGAAAGGTTCTGTTCAAGGTGAAGTGAGACCTCGAGACCAGGGCCTTCCAGCCCATAGGCAACCTTTCTTAGGTCCCGGAACTTGGGTGTTGATATTCAATCAAGGCAGGAGCATACGGTTTTGTGCATGCCCCAAGGTGCCAAAAGCGGCCCTAAGATCTGGTGACTCGGGTGCTGTGTCATCTCTTAGCCATTCCCCTCCTTCATGGTTGCCCGGACTCCCAAGAGATGTAAACGATATTCGGGGACCCAATAACCCAACAAAGACTTGTCAAAGCTTAAGGCTTGCATTCCATTGCCTTGAATTACCATGTAAGCTCAACGCCCTGCCTAAGTTCTTCCCTCACTCGCTCACCCATCTCCAGGCTCTCATCCGCACATCTACGCCTACACAACGTGCGGAGCGGTATACGTTTTCTTGAAAGCCTGTATCCATTCTCTTTTACTCTTCAACATGACCCGTCTTTCCTTCCTCGTTTGTTTCTTTGCCCGCTTCATCCCGTTTCTGCAGCACAGCCGTCAGGTTTGACACCTCCCAACTTCACCTTCTCCCACTCGTTTTTACGCGACTTGGAAACAAAACAAAACAAAACAAAACAAACAAACCATGTCGCGTATAACCCTCCTATCTTGCATTCTGTGGGTTTCACTTCGGCCCTCAGGTCAGCCAGTCCTTCAACCTCACCTTCACTTTCATCCGCGTCGTTGCCCTCGCTTCCACTTTCAAACTCACATCCTGCCGGTTTTCCGATCTTTTACTCATCTCTTTTTGTTTTTACCAATTAATAATTTTCTCCTGCAAGCTTATTTCTTGCGTCATCCTCTTTTTATTCTTCGCTCGTCTTCACAAACTCCTACCGACTTCCACACTCTTTCCGATCATACCTCACCACCCAGCTAACATCACAATCGCCTTTTTCGTCCATCTCAATGTGATCCTTCCTCCCATTCGAGGGCTTTCTCCCTCATTCATATTTTTATTTTCTAACATATACTGCAACAGGTCTCTCACGACGACAAATCTTCTTTCGGGCCTCGCAGCCCTTGGGGCACCCGACCCCCGGTTACGCTACAAAGTCACCGCGTCCCAGGTAAGCACCACAATCCTTTCATTTGTGTCCCAGCCTCGTTTTCTCGTGTCTCTCCCACCTGCCTATCTTGCCGTTGCTGGTCCCTAGGCGGTCAAGGATTCTTTCTTGATGAGATGTCGAGAGCCCGGAAGCCGGGGCATGCGTGTATCGCCAGGGCCAATTGGATCGGCCGCCCACCCTCCTATGGACTGGGGCATCACCCTTCGGCTTCCGGTTCTGCATTTTGGCGGTACGGTCTCAACCACCTCAGACTTCACTTGCGAATGTCTCGGGTCGGTCCAGCTGGGTACTTGCTGCCGCCGACTCGTCCTGCTGGGCAGCAGGGTAGCGAGCCTCGAGGTTACACCCTACACTCTCGTTTCCGGGTATGCCCGTGTCATTGGTGGTGCCCCCTTCGAAGGCAAGCGGAGGTTCTCCTTCGCAGGTTCATGGAGCCATTCCCGGTCGGATCTCAGGTCAGGACTCATGACTTCTGTACCTTTCAGGGCGTCTGCTTGATCTGTTATACTTCTGGGTACTCGGTGGTCCTTCCTAACCGTCGGTCCGCTGGGTAGCCGCAACGTTCTTCCCTCAAAAGTCGGGCCGCACGGAAGCCTGGCCTAGCCAGTCGGGTGTTCCTCCATGAATGGGTCTCAAGAAGTGCCCCCTTAGCGAGGTAGTGCGGAGGCAGCAGCAAAGATGCAGGATACCAATTGGAAAGACACAACAGAGAACAACGAGTGTGGCTTACCAGTAAGGTTTTCCTTACTGACTGGGTGAAGACAGGGACATTGCATCAGAAACCGATGGGAAAACTGCAATCATAGTGATTCGGTAAGTCACAGCCCCTTCCTCCGTGAACAAAATCAAGGCTAACGTTCTCTTGTTGCTCGTTTCGAGCCGACAGATTCTCTCTCCTTCGCCACTGATTCCTGGAATTCTTGCGTCCTGCATAAACAATATGGGCTATATTCTGACAAGGGCCGTTTCTTGGCACCATTCTCATCTTTCCTATGACGCTACAGGCGATTGAATGAACGCTCTGGTTCCCCTATGGAGGTTTCTGCTGGTCTATGTTCTCAACTGATTGGTGGGATAAAGAGGAAACGCGCGCGGTCCAAGGCATTTGTGGCTAATGGACCGGCCAAAGAAGGCCGGCTCCGTGGTTGTGGAACCAGCGTTTTGAAGACGGCATCTAGCAACCGAGACCCGACAAGAAGATGGGACTATTCGGCGAGAGGGAAGAAAGTGGTTTTCTTCGACATTTGTCTAATCAATGCTCTTGTTCCGGCAGCCCTAGACATCGACAAATACAACAAGTTTTGGAGGCGGCTTGGATGAAAGATTGGGTCGTTCCTGCGTTTAACATAATTAGAAACGAAGTTGATTCTATATGTAACCTCGGTGATTCTGTAGTTCATGCGGCGATGCTGAATGGAAGTTGTCAAGTTGCTATCAACACATGGTTTGCTTTCCATCCGAGTTGCGTCGGCGCTTATTGTCGGTGCCCAACATTTCTTCGGCTCTCCCTCTTTTTAGAGACAATGAGGTTCATGATATCCTTTAAGGCGACAGTGAATAATTTTTGCGGACAATGAGAACTTTGTCAACTTGACAGTAATAGAATGTAGAAGTAAATATCCGATAATCGGGACTGCTAGCAAGCGCGCAGCTAGTATCTTTCCCGTAACAAAACCGCCCATACCCATGCAAATAAGAAGCCAGACGCTAGCTATCAAGTGTATATGCCAAGTGGTTAACCTTTCTTCTCACTGGAATAGTCTGCTCCTGATTCTCCATCACGATCCCATATCGCAGTCTGCATCGAGGGGTACACCAAGTCAGCGTCCTCCTCCCTCCACTCTTCCAAGTCGACCAGAGCCCAGTTCGCCCTCAAGAACCGGCTGCGAACCTTGTCTGACATGCCCACCATCCGGATCTGGACGCTCTTACCAGCATGCGACCGAATCTCAGTCTTGAGCTCCCTCAATGTCGTGATACCGGTTGTGTCGATGAACGGCACCATGGTAAAGTCCCAGACGACAACTGCAAGCGGTGTTTCCTTGAGCTTGATCTGCCTCTGTGTTCTTATCCTCTCCAGTCTTCTTTCTGCCGCGACGCTCCAGTGCCGCTCGCGGTCGTCCTGGCTCAAGCTGGTCTCGACACGAGGGTACACCAGCTTGATGGCCGTGAGCGTCGAGTTCTTTGCTCTCTCAGCGTTGGGGAAGAAGATGGCGTCGTTGAAGTCGACGACGATAGTGTCGTTGGGGATGGCGATGCCGGAATTCTCGGCGCGGTTGTCGGTGCCCCGCTTACTACTGTCACTGACGATGCGGGTGATGGGCCGGGGGATAGTGTGAGCGATTTCGTTGTTGGTGGAGTGAATAACGGGCTTGACAAAGGTCGATCGCAACATGGTCCAGACGATACTCCATCCCACCTAGGAGTGAGGTCAGCATAAACCAATGTGATCTTGAGAGGGGCGGTTTGACATACTGCTGCGCCGATGCCGATCTCGGCGGATACAAAGATGGTGACCCAGAAAGAGACCATTGAGGCAACGAAGTCGGGGAATGAGATGCGCCAGAAACGGTAAAAGAGCGATAATGGACCAAAGAGGTGTACGACGGCCATGATCTACGATACCAGATTGCGTCAGCAAGTCTTTTTCAAGTGATCTTCGAGTGATGGCTTACAATGATGGCAGATAAAGTGGCGGAGGGAAGCCAGTAAAGAGCAGGAGACAAGACATAAAGGGTCAATAGAATAAAAGCAGCAGTAAACAGGCCCGTCAAAGGACTCTTGACACCGCACTCAGAGGCGACGGCTGTACGGGACATGGCGCCACCAACGGGCATGGTACTGAAGAAGCTGTTGACAATGTTGACGACACCGAGGTAGTTGAACTCTTGGTTCTTGTCGATTTGGTAGTTGTTTTTCGTTCCAAAAGCTTTGCCGACGGCCAAGTGTTCCAGGGTACTGGCAACCAAGGGAGCAATAGCTCTTACCGCGATCTTTTGTATCAGATTTGAGGCCGGCACTACGGGATGAGTAATCCCATGAGTGCTCACTTGGCTCACCTTCCAGGCGTAATCAGACTTATCGCGGCCTCGGTTCACCAGATAACTGATCAGGGTGAAGATTATCAACACGATCACTGCTCTCGAGTTGGCGAGGAGCTTGATAGCGAAGTGACGCTTGCCCCATTTCTTGCCAACCTTCTCGAGAGCGACGAGGATGATAAGAGTTCCGATACCGATACCGCAGGTTGGGCCATCCCACTTTGGAAGGCGGCGAAGGACGTCGCCGATCGCGTTGAAAACGCCCGACGGCACGTTTGTGAGACCGACGAGGGACCCGACTTGGCCGAATAAGATGACGAGAGCGGCGGCTGAGATGAAGCCCGTCAACACCGGGAATGAGACGTAGTCCAGTATAAACCCTAAGCCAAAAAGACCGATGACTAGGGAGTAGACCCCGACCATTAGGGCAACAGAAGAGGCTATCGCCGAGACGTCAAAGCCTTCTGCAGTCAGATCGTGTACGATTTCGGCAGTGAGAAGACCCAGGATGGAGGTTGGGCCGGTTGAGAGGTCTACACGATAGACGCCGAGTCAGAACAGCGCCGTCGCCGATCACAGTTTCTGTAGCGAAGACTCACCCTTTGACGTTCCCATGAAGACTGCAAACGCGGCTGGCAGCCAACTCGAATAGAGCCCGTTGGCGATGGGAATGGTTGCAATCTTTGCGTAAGCCAGGGACTGAGGGATGAGCATGACGCCCACCGTCAGTCCGGCGATGAAGTCGGTGATGAGCCATTTTGGAGAGTATCGAGGCAGCCACTGAACGATGGGGACCTTTTCGAGGAGATAAACTCCGGCGGCGGACGGCAGCTTCGGGGCCCCTGAGACGACAAAGTCACGAGCCCGAGCGAGGGAGGTGTCTGTCGCGATTTCGTCTCTCAACCGTTCGACGTTCCTGTTCATCTTGTCCATTTCGACGACACGAGTTGAAGCGTCGCTCTTTGGGAGGAAGAACGACAACAAAAGAGGTCAAGGTGTTCGGGCCCTGCGGAGGCTAATGAGATGGGAACAGACGGGTTGAGTTTCAGTAGTTGGGATGGTTCCAGTCCCATTAGAAATTATGTAGATCGATAATTGAGTCAGCGCTTCGTCCGACCTCGAACTTGTTTGATTTTCCAGAGACAATACTCGGCTTCTCGGCCGACGGAGGCGTTTCTTTATGGATGCTGCAGTCGCGCACTGCAGCAGCCTCTTCCACAAGCCTCCTCTTACAACACTGACCACACGCAAAAGGCAAGCTAGGCTTTGGGTAGATGGCGAACCCATCCATCACAGCAGTGCAACCAGTTCAAAGAGAGAGAGGGGGGGGGGGCGGCCTCAGCCGAGCAACATTGCTGTAGTGCCACTGCCGTTGTACCAAACTTGCCCAACCAAGACGCGTAACTACAGCACACCCTCTTCGGACTACACTCGGTATCCCCTCGCATGCCGAAAACAGCGAGACTAATGCATTCCATCACCTTTCAACTACCTGTAATGCCACCACATCGCATTGGTTGGTGGTTGGGATATATTGGCGTTGCGTCGAGGAAGCGGGCATACCCTCCCATGACCCGGAGTCGCACCGCGAGAAAGCAAGCCTAGCTAGCTCAGACTTGGAAAACGCAAGTTCAGCAACCCCAACTACCCCCAAAAAAAGAGACGGGGTGTTCATCGAACTTGGAGTGATTGAAGCTGCGATTCCATTGCGGAGATTGAGCGAGGACAACGGCGAAGCGCAGATCACACGGCGTCACGAACCAGGGAGGGCGGGGGCTGAGATGAATGGCTATTGGGTGCACATAGAATAGACTTTTTGGGAGCAGAGGAACATACCGAATACTTGTATTATCTCGTGCGTGTACATGAGGGATTAATATGTAGAAACTGGGCACAGAGGAGAGGTATCAGTTTGATAAGTCACGTCCGCTGAGATAATACCCGCATACTTCGTCCGACATCACCAAAGGTCCGAGACATCTTGAATGTCACATCTATCTTGACCGTCACTCACGGTAATCGTGAGCATGTCATTCCAAAACCGACTCCCGTGAGCCGCAATGCTAAGCCTGCCCTCAATGAATCTCTTGGCTCCTCGTGGCCCTCAAAGATCTATTGGGGCACCAAGCCAATCTTGGCACCTGTGCATGAACTAGCGAGACCGTAGCAGAGGTACCGGTAGCCCGCCACTTTTGGACCGACTTACAGGGGTTTAATAGCCGTAAACACCGCTCTGGGACGAATCTACGACGTGAGCCCAGGGCTAGGCATGCGGGAGGTTTAGTAATGGACATGTGAGCGAAGCTTGCCAAGCCACAAATGGAGGTAAGGAAGGATGAAAACCTTTGGTAGACCCCCGCGGCCCCCGGGTTGTATACATGGACATTACGCATGGAGGTCTTGACGGCAGCATAAAGACCTTCCGGATCCGGACTGGCGAGAACGGGATGATAGTAGGCTCATAATGTGTGAAGACAACTGGAGGACGCTTACCAGAGTGATGGAGCCCCATCTCGGTCTGCATGGTAGTGATATTTATCACAGACTAAAGAGGAAGTGTGTTCGTGGCGCTATCTGTGTGTTACATGTATGTACGTTAGCTTGATGAAAGCCAAGTCTACCCCCCACTTCTTCAATCCCGCCGCGTTGACTGGGCCAAGACGCGGGGTACATACCCGTCCTGGGCCGTCCAATACCTACCCTACCTAGCGCTCCCGTCGGTCTCCATCGGCTCTAATAGGGCTCATCTGGGTGGCCAGACGCCATGCTGAGGCGCCATGTTGTGTGCCAGCTGGTGGCGCCATACATAACCAACGGCGGATACCCTTGTACGTAGGCCTCGGTAGAGACGGGACAAGCTTTGATTTTCCCAGTAGACATGGACATGCCAAGCCCGCGAATCAGAAGCCGTGTTCCGGAGGATGCAAACCGTGATTAAGCCAGTCGCAAGCCAAGACGCGCCGGGAATAGGATGTCAACCCATCTGGTAGTGTGAGGAAAAGACGGCGGGCGCCAAGCGGGTTGTGGGCCAACGGATGACAAGGACTGTGGAGGCTGTCGGTGATCCTTCATATAATAATATTCTTTCGAAAATCATATCATCGGATTCCAGCACTGCGTGATAGGACCTCGTCCCGGCTGGTGTACGTCTGCCATATGGACAACAAACCGGTTTACGCTGCTGTTGGAGTGAGATTACCAGTCGACTTGCCCATGGGCCAATTGTCCCCCTCGCTAAGATCCATCCCAGACTCATCTCACACCCCTCACATCCCAGGCTGCTCACGATTACCCCTCTTCGAATCCTCCCCCCCCCCCAAACTTCCAGAAATAGGACTGTGTGTCATCAAGCACGCGTTTTCCCGTCCGAGGTCACTGTCATATGTGATACCATCCCAGCGATCCTACATGTCCAAGAAACCCGGCGCCACAGCCGTTACGGAACACTGGCCGCAATAGATTGGACGATGGTGAGCCAGCCTGGTCGGCGCTACAACGCTTCTGTGCTTGCTGAAACGGATCTATTGGAAGGACCTGGTGGTGTCGTCGTTGCGTGCGGGGGTTTACCTGCGCCCTTCTTCTGCTCGACACAAAAGGGTCTCACTCACCACCTTCTTGATGCATCAAGGATACTCGCTCTCTTTCATGGCCAGGGCTCCTGTCACTGGTCGTGCCCTGCGATAAGCCCGGTTTGAAAGGGGGCGGCAGAACAACATGAGCCCTCCGGCCTGGATGCACGTTGAGGGGCGAGACACCGAAGCTGTCACAAGTCTTGGTTGGTGCGGATAAGGGGTTAATGACAGCCTATTGCAATCTTGTTCAACCAACCCTCACGTACATGAACCCCCCTCCTCGATGAATTCGTTCAAGGTACGGCATCGGCTCACACTGCACGCGTTTACCACGGGCTTCCGTCGGAGACCTGTCGGTAAGAGAATCTGGGAGGAGGAAGTGATTAGTGATGGCGTCGACGAGCAAACGTCGCCTACAGGTAATGATTCTAGTTCAAGAAGGAAGAACGGCGATCTATGCAGGAGGCTGACCGAATGGAGACCTGTGTAAAACCTTAGGTACCGGAAACTCAGCAACTTGTAACCCGTGGGGCTTGGGTGCTAGAGTTTGAGAAAGGCCGCATGGATACCCTTTCGAGCCCAGCTTGTCAGCAAACTTGACCAGACAGGGCTTTTTTGATCTCAAGACTACTGTCTGTGTGCGCGCCAACGATGAACTCGGCATCTGGTTTACTTTTTAACAATTATTATCAAAGCAAGAGTCGAGAAAGTATTAGACAGGTCATGGATTTTTCATTGAAACCGTTGATAATACGATCATTGACTAAACTGTTAACAATGTTTGCGAACATTTGATCTGATGGCATTGCTGTAATAATAGCTGTTTCGTCCTCCACGAAACAAACATCGCAAGCATAAACCGCCAAGGCTGGATCTGCCGAGCCGTTGTCGTTGCCTTCCGCGTTTCCCTCCCTAGAGCTCCTCAGGCTTAATTTGGACTTCCTCGACGACGTTTGGTTTGGTAATCTCGTCCTTCTCGGCGTTGCGGACCTTGTCCCAGAACTTCTCACCAGCTTCGGGGTCGTCGGCGAAGAGGTGGTCAATCACCATCTTCTTGGGGGTTTCTCCCATCCATTGGAACAGCGAAAAGTCTCTGAACTCGTCGGCGCGGAATATCTCGAGCATCTCAACAGGCTCGTCGCCGATGTTCTCGACAAAGTGGCCCATGTTCTTCGGAACGATGCCGACGTCGCCCGGAACGTAGTCGAAGGTTCGGGCGTTGCCTTCAGAGGCGAATATAGTAACTCTGGCGCGCCCCTTGATGAAAAAGGACCATTCGTCGGCGTTGGGGTGCCAGTGCATCTCCCGGAGCGCACCGGGCTCGATAATCGCATGGGCCGCCGCGATGGTTTTCGAGATGGGGAAGTTCTTGGAGTCGGTGATTCTGACTTCACCGCCAGACGTCTTTTTCGGTTCTTGGTCCAGCATCTTGTGTGTAAACTGATGCTTCGATTTCTTTACCCCTTTTCCGGTAGGCGCCTCGTGCGCGATGGAGCCTGGCTTGGTCCCCTGGAAGATGTATTTCTCGCCTTCTGGGATGTGGGCGAAGATCTCGGGGGCCAAGTGGAAGTTCTTCGCAATCACGGACTGTGGTGTGTGTGCTAGAATGGTGTTAGTGGGAACTGTAGCCCTGTGTAGACATCACGCAATTCGTGGACCACACCAAGCCAATCCGTCAGGATAAAGGTGGATTCTTCGGAGAAGTGTCCATCATCGAAGATCAAGAGAAACTCGGTCCCGTTCTCGCCGA